>JAPKLW010001749.1:31753-84536 GCA_026898455.1 Plectranthus barbatus | reverse complement strand
AGGCCCAAATCAAGTTTATATTTCAACAAAAAGCATGTTGAATGAATGATAAAAATAATTTTCTCTCAAATATTCTCTCTTAACATGGTATCGAGCCATCTCTGAACCTCTCATCTCTCTTCACCCTTCTCAGCCATGGCGACGACCATCACCCTCCCATCGCTCTCTCTCAAACTTACTAGGGCCAATTACAATTACTGGCGGCCACAGATTCTCTCGACTGCGCGCGCCTATGGTCTTGACGACTACTTACTCGGACTTATTCCTGCTCCGATGAAGTTTCTTTCTCCTTCTTCTGGCAATTCTGATGATGCCTCGTCCGATTCTTCTCTTCCTCAGCTGAATCCTGCTTATCTCAACTGGGTCAAGCGAGATCAACTCCTTGTGAGTTGGTTATTGGCGTCTGTCTCCGAACAGATGCTCGGGCACGTTGCTCGTTGCTCAACCGCCTTTGAAATCTGGGATGTGCTTGCTAAGTTGTTTCAGAACACCTCTAAAGCTCGCATTCTACAATTGCGCAGTCAACTTCATGCGCAAAAGAAGGGTTCTCTTTCTATTGATGAATACATGGCGAGGATGCGGGAGATTGCCGACGATCTCCTTGCTGCTGGGCAAGAAATTTCTGATGACGATTTTATTCTTCATGTTCTCGAGGGTGTCGGCAGTGAATATGATGCTGTCGTGGTCAATCTTACATCCCGCGCTGATAAATTCTCGATCCCTGAAGTTCATTTTGCTCTCCAGACGCATGAGCTCCGTTTACAAGCAAATAATACTTCTCTTCATCTCTCCTCTCCGGTTGCCAACGTTGTTGTTAAGTCTTCTGGCAACACCTCTTCTGGTTATAATTATCGTGGAAATCGGGGTGGTCATTTTAGAGGCCGTGGTGGTGGTCGGTCCTCACGCAATCGCATTTTCTGTCAGCTTTGTGGTAAAGCTAATCACGTCGCTTACAAATGCTTCAAGCGGTTCGATTCCTCCTTCACTGGTCCAGATTCCTCTTTTGTTGCTGCGACCCAGGCCATGGTTGTCTCTTCGCCCTCCGCTTCTGATGATCCAGCCTCCGATTGGATCATTGACAGTGGTGCGACTTCTCATATAGCTGCAAACCTGGGCAAACTCCAGCTCCGGGATGAGTATACTGGTCTTGACTCTGTGACTGTTGGCAATGGCTCCTCTCTGCCGATATCTCATGTGGGTAAGTCTGTGCTTCCTAGCTCTAATCCGCACCATCCTCTTCTCTTAAATCATATACTCTATGTTCCTAACATTACCAAAAACCTTATTAGCATATCTAAGTTCACCAAGGATAATAATGTTATCATTGAATTTCACCATTCTTGTTGCTTGATTAAGGACAAAGTGACAAACCAGACGCTTCTGCAAGGCAAGCTGATCAATGGGTTATACCAGCTCGATCTTCGCCGTCTTCCTAAACCAACCACCGCGTGTCATCTCTCTGTCAACTCTCCTCTACCTTCCGCAACTGTCTGGCATAATCGTCTTGGTCACGCAAATATACACACCCTCAAGGAGCTTCTGAAATCTGAAAACATAGTTGCATCCTCTAAGGATTTGACTTTCTGTAATGCTTGCAGCTTAGGCAAGCTTCATCAATCTAGTTTTCTGTCTAGACCATCTCGCACTTGTATTCCGTTTCATGCATCGCACGTGAAATTATTATTTCTAGAAGCTGTGTAACCGCATGGATTCTAGATGTGAGGTTGTTAGATCTAGTTCTAGAGAATTCTTTTATTTGTTACACAGTTAGAGAGAGAGAGTACAAGTGTATATATATATGTATATCGCTCTCTGTAAAAGCATGTTGAATGAATGATAAAAATAATTTTCTCTCAAATATTCTCTCTTAACAGTAATAGTGATAGTTCCTTACTCATGATAAAAAAAGTCAAGGGTTAGAGCTTTGTATTATGTAACACATGACCCCTATCTCTCACATACTCAAACACACGCACAAGCAAATGGAGCGTTGAAACTTGAGAAAAGCATGTTTAGTAAAATTTTGAACATAGATATTCTGCAAACAAGATTATGTCCAAAGTGCAAAATAATTCAGATAAAAAACTAGGCAAAGACTGCCAACTTCAACGACTTTCACCAGCTTTTTGCATATTTGAAATAAAATATGCCACAATAAGAGGTTGTAAAACTTGCTGAACCCAAGTGAGACGCTTGAGAGGACTTAGGGTTTAGGTACACTACTAGAAATTAAGTTTAAGTTGGTCCTAACAGTATCAGATGTTGTTAATCAAAAGCTATCCCGACACATATAATTATCCCAATAGTTATATACCTTGTTATTCCAAAATATATCATAATAGAGTGGAGTTTTATAATGACAGTGAGGGTGTTATTATGATCCAACCAATTCTCACAAAAATATGTCAAGAAAATGCATGTGAAGTGGCATATTTCCTAGTCATTATATCCAACAACTTCTCACAACAAATAGTTAAATTCACGTGTTATCCTGTTTGAAAAATGAACCTGTCTTGACGAGTTTCACTATGATTAAAAAATAAATTGTTGTGAATTAAGTAATTGCAAACATAAATAATAAATAGAAAATAAATAACACAATAATTTATAGTAGCGTAAGCTTTACATCCACTCTTCAAGCCTGTCGGTGATGATTTTACTATGGTGGAGAGAATACAAAAATAATGAGTAGAATGAACAGGATACAATGATGAGGAGTAGAGATATTTATAGGTAGAGATTCCTAGATACAAAAGAAAAATATACTCCGATATGGTAGATATATTCCATATCTTAATCTATCCTCAAATAGATTAATATCTATCTAGATCTTATTTAGATATGTTAAATCTCGCCAACATAGGAACTAGATACGTACACCATATCTTGCTATTTCCAACACCTCCCACGGTTCTCTAGTTATAGACCCACTCTAACTCCTACAGTTCTGTCTACCCACTTTCGTCGACCTATAATCAACCCTCTCTTATCGACCTACAATCATGTTGACTTCAGTGTCATCGACCCACTATCTCGAGCTACATTCTCAAGCTAGATATTGAGAGTACACTTTAACAATTCTCCACCTTAGGCTCAATATCACTGCAGCTTGGCACATCCTCTTCAGTTTGTCCTCAACAGTTTGATCAGTTCAAAACAATACTCAAACTTTTTAAATGAAGTTATCTTTGTAATCATATCTGCAGGATTATGTAGGGTATTGACCTTGCACAGCTCTACCTCTCCGGCTGCCACCACATCTCTTGTAAAATGAAACTTCACATTTATGTGCTTAGTTCTATCATGATGAACTCCATTATTTGCCAATTGCAAATCACATTGATTATCACAAAAGATCATCATCTTTCATCTTTCTTATAAAATGGAATTTCACATTTATGTGCTTAGTTCTATCATGATGATCACCATTCTTCGCCAATTGCAAAGCACCTTGATTATCACAAAAAATCTTCATCTTTTCCTTGATCTGTCCTCAATTCATTCATGAATCCGAGAAAGCACAAAACTTCCTTAATCGCTTCAGTTAAGGCAATATACTTTGCCTTCGTCGAAGATAAGGCAACTACCCTCTATAGACTAGCTCTCAAACTAATAGCAGTTCCATACAATGTGAACACAAAATCTATTAATGACTTCCTCGTATCCATACATCCTGCATAATTCGAGACCATAAATCTTTTAATTAGAAACCTCAAATTAGACCCACTATCTTAGAAGACCAGACTCTTCCCAACTGCTACTCGAATGTACCTGACGACCCACTTTAGAGTGTATTTGACCAACTTTGATCATCCCCATCCTCCTGACAATAACTACTAGACCCACAGGCTTGCTCCACCTCAATCTCAACACCTATTCTCTTGCATTCGATGTAGTCGATCTTGTACACCTTTTCGGACTATTCTTCTAAAACATTACTGTTAGGTGTTGATGTAGAAATCTCACCTTTAAAATTGATGTTTTGATGTGTCAAAACTGTGTACCAAAGTCTAGACCTTAGAGTTATTAACTCATGTAATCCTTGTATAGGATGATCGAGTTGTAATAGTCTAGGAGAAGAGAACTATCAAAAACTGTCAGTTTTTGATGTCAAGGATTGTATATCAAGAAAAATTGTGAATACAGTTTTTATAAAGAAACTGTTGATAGGCGCTCACAGTTTCTGATCAAGACCGTTTCACGTCAAAGGAATACGTGAACAGCAAGATGCCGAACAGTCATCAAAGAGTATTAAAGAAGTCAATGATAAGATACGAGGAAACACTCAGTTACAACTGACATACAACGTTGTTCGGCGTTTGACACATCAAGTACAAACTGCCCTGCAAAAAAGCATAGCAGTAGTACGGAAAAGGCAGAGGAGCAGGTCTATTTTACAGAGAAGGATGGACTCTGATTGGACATCCTTCGAAATGTCTCTACCGGCTATTTTCAAATCTCGAACTATAAATAGTAGGAGATTCAGAGAAAGAAAAACTTCGAACACATTAAAAACTTGTCGTTACTCTACCGAATTGAAAACTCTAACACATTGAAAGCTCTCAACCGAACGACATTATTTCCGTGATTTATTTATTGAACACGAGGCATTATTGCTTAAGGAATCTTTTGAGATTCACCGTGTGACCTAGTGTGCACGAGGACTAAGTTCCTTTACTTAGTCTACACTCTTGGTGTTCCCACTTTCTAAGTGAGAACACATCAGGCTTCCTTTCTGAGGGAAAGAAGGTTATCACGAGCAACTGCCAACCAGCTTACGTTCTGGGAAGAACTGAACCATCCACCCACCGGAGAAGGAGAAGGGAGGTTTTTTCTCAATCCATTTCCGACAACTTCCAGTTCTGAGGAGACTTCGAGGAGGTACCTGGCTTCGAAGAACTAAAGAAGGAGTGAAGAACAACAGCCTGGACGAGTGATCCATTCTGCTGTGGACGGTGGCTTCTACAACATTTGGCTATAGATCGTGAGGATTGTATCTTCATTACTTAGTGAATTATCGGATCAAGTTCCGAAGAGTGGATGTAGGACTTAAGGCTCCGAACCACTATAAATATCCTGTGTCATTTACAGTTTACCTACTTACGCACTACACAGATTACATTTGTGTTTTGAAACCTTCAACATTTATCTGAAAAGTGTTGAAGTGTATAACTGTTGACTGCTCATACTTGTAAATTGATAATCTAATCTGCTGGCTATTAAAAACTGTCATTTACAAAATTGTTACGTAAAAATTGTGTGAGTTAAAACTGAACTGTCTGCAATTTAAGAGTGCAAATAACTGTCTTATTACTTCCGCTGCACATCATACGTACTTTGATCTGGGACCAACAAGTGGTATCAGAGCAGGTCGGTCTTTCTAGACTGTCCTGTTTTGAGTCGCTTAAGACCAGATCCGTACTTCCTTACAATCTTAATTGTTTGTTAATTGTGATTAGCGATCAGGTTATCTCAAGATAATGATGAGCTATCCAAGCCTTCCCAAGTACAACCCGGAGAAGTTCGAAGTATGGAAGAAGAGGTGTCTCATTCAGCTGAAGGCTCAACATCCAGAGATGGATGAAGTCCTGAAGAATGGACCTCTGAATATCCAGATTCCTAAAGTCCACCTCGCAGGAGAAGATGGTCCAGGCGGTGTCGAAATGATAGACAAACCACTGGAGGATTGGACACTTGAAGATAAGAAACTTCATCGGGTTGATCTCATTGCACAAGAAACGATCATACAATCCCTTCCAGAATCTCTCATGGACACAGCCTTAGAGAACAACACTGCCAAAGAACTTTGGGATTGGATCAACGAGCTCACAAGAGAAACTGAAGCGATGAAACGCAATAAGAAGCATGTCGTTGTTGAAAAATATGAATCCTTCCAGATGTTACCTGGCGAGACAATCAAATCGATGGAATCAAGGTTCAATGCCATTGTCAACAAAATGAAAAATCTTGGAAGAGAAGAAAAAGTGGCTGACATGAACGCGAAAATTGTTTCAAGACTACCCAAGGATGAATGGTTTGTAAAAACCACCAGTTTAAAGACAATGGATCTCTCAAAGATGTCAACCAAAGAACTGTTCGCCGAACTACAAGCCCATGAATGGGTCATTCAGATGGTGAACAGGAATGAAGCTGTTAGAACTCCAAATTCAACAACTGATGGTGACGCAACATTTTTCGTAAAGAGAGACTTCCAAAGGCAATCAAAAAGGCCAGTTCACTTCGAGAAAACTGCTTATCAATCCTCACCAGCGATGGATGCCTCCACCTCAGGTTCGAAGAAGTAAACTGTACTGTCAGTTGCCAAACTGGAGGAACAAATGAGGAACCTAACCATACTTCTCGAGAAGGCCAAGTATAAAGGGACAGATACTCAGTCCAGTGAGCAAAGGTTCACAAAGAGAGAGCCACGCACATGCTATGAATGCAACTCTCCAGACCATCTGAAGTACGAATGCTCTCTAGTTTCTCAAGAGGACAGAGATAAACTGAAGTAGATGTTCGAGAGGAGAGCATCTAAAGCTGTGGCTCAAGCAACTGAAATGCCAGACGTACCAGACCATGATGATGGGTGCTACACGTCTGAGAACGAGAATGATGAGGAATCGCTTCTTGCTTTTAAGGCAGCAATCGATAGAGATGCTACCGACAAAGAAGACAGTCCTTCGAACTGCGAAATAGTGGTAACGACCCATCTACCCTCATCACTTGCATCTAAATGCTTTGAAGAAATTTGTGAATTTAGTCGCTCAAATTCAGAAGATGTTTTGCTTAAAAACATTATTAAAGAAGTAGAAAAATTCCATGAGATTAAAGATGAATTAGTTAGTGAAAATGTCTCACTGAAATCAGGAATTTCAGTTTTGACCAACGAAATCGAAAGAACGAGGTCAATCAGTGAGGAACTAGAAAAACTCAAGGAAGAACACTCAAAACTTCTTAAAGATTTTGAAAGTATTTCAAAAGAATGTGATTCCTTGAAGAAAACCGAACCTGTCAAATGCGAATGTTCTTTCAAAACGAGTTCAAGGAAATTAGATGAAATCGTGAGTGTTAAAAAACAATCATTTGATAAACGTGGGATTGGATTTTTAGAACATCAGAATGGAATATCCATGAGCACACATGCATCCACTTTTGGGACTAAGAAAAAACTTTTGCGCTCTGTCAAAGCCAATCTTAGTCCAAGTCATATGTTGGAGAAAAGAGATGTCAATCTCAAAGAACCAGTAAAGCAAAGTGTCAAGACCAAATGTTGGTCAAAGACTGACCCTAAACTGGCACCTCGACAGTATGATAACATAGTTCGTAAACTGTCTAAACCATCTGTCGAGAGGAGAAATGACTCTTCCTCAAAACTGGACAAGCGTAATGTTTCATACGCAAGGAATCCAGTCTTACCAACAAGAACGACTAAGCAACATGCAAATGTTGCAAGGAAGTCAGTTCGACAACCGGATAGAAATCTGAGAAGTTATGATAGACCACAGTTCTATTATAAAGTCATCCGAATAGGGGGAACACCTATTCGAGGCATGAGTCGAGACATTTTTACTTTCAAAAGACTGTGATGGCTACTCACTCGAGAACAATTTCTCGAGACTCTTTCCAGAACAATCATTCCATGAAGATTTCACACACCACAATCTTTCATAACAAGCATTCAAACAACTTACATTACTTTAGAGGAATGGTTGATCATTCATCAAAGAATGATCTGATTTCACGAACTGTAAAATTTAAACATTTCTTTATACAGAAAGGTTGGATCCAGAAAACTGACTTTGCAGGACCCGAAAGGATACGGGGACCTAAATAATTTTTCTATCTTGTAGGGACCGAGTTCTCAAAAGAAAGCAAAATCATGGATATTGGATAGCGGATGCTCGGCACACATGAAAGGAGAAATGGATTTATTCAAGAATCTAGTGAAGTTCAAAGGAGCATCAGTCACTTTTGGGAACAAGGCCAAGGGTCAAGTGATTGGAAAAGGATGCATAGAGCACAATGGAATCATTATTCAGAATGTGTTCTTAGTCACCAATCTGAAACACAATCTTCTAAGTATAAGCCAACTGAGTGAGAATGACTATATTGTCAGTTTTGAAGAATCGGAATGCCACATAATAGACAAGGTGACTCACAAGACCATAATCATAGGAATCAGGAATGGAGGTCTGTATAATGTTGATTGGTCCAGTGGAGAAGGGGGAACCTGCCTCCTAGTGCACAATTCCTCAGAAGGAGAAAACTGGTTGTGGCACAAAAGACTGAGTCATTTGAACTTCAACTCGATCAGACATTTGGCGAAACATAATTTAGTTGAAGGATTGCCACAGAAGAAGTTCCAGAAAGAAGGAGTCTGTAAAGCTTGTCAGCTTGGGAAACAGACAAGAGCCTCATTCAAGAACAGGCCAATTACAACCAGCACAGAACGGATCCTGGAACTGCTCCACATGGATTTGTTTGGTCCAGTCACTCCACCTACTATTGGAAAAAGGAAGTATAAATTGGTAGTAGTTGATGACTACTCAAGATATACGTGGGTGGTGGTGCTCAAATCCAAAGATGAAGTCAAAACTCAGCCCGTCTTCAGAATGGCAAAGGGGTGACAGTTAAGAGGATAAGGTCCGACAATGAAATAGAGTTTTGCAATGGACCCCTTATGGATTTTTGCTCTGAAATTGGAATCGATCATAAGAAGTCTACTCCGAGAACTCCTCAACAAAACGGCCTTGTTGAGCGGAGGAACAGAACACTTAAGGAAGCAGTAAGGACAATCATGGCCAACACCGACCTTGGAAAAGGATTTTGGGGAGAAGCCTTGATGATAGCTTGCTACACGCAGAATTGAAGTGCATTCAACACGTGGCTGCACAAGACTCCCTACGAGATCTACAATGGTTGTAAGCTTTCTATAGCTCATCTTCGTGCTTTTGGTTCTCCATGTTATATTCACAACAATGGGAAGTCTAAATTGAATACCTTCAGTCCTAAGGCTGATGAAGGAGTGTTCCTAGGGTATGGACATCCTTCTTATAAGGGATATAGGGTATTCAATAAGACAACCCAGCTTGTGGAAATAACACGTCATGTTGTTTTTGATGAAGCTACTCTAGTGCGTAGGACACTTCAAGAACTGGGTCTGGAAAATCATGAGATCAAGGATGTCAATGAGGAACCTAGAATTGATCTTGATCATAATCAGACAGTTTCTCTGACTAGATCTATGAATGATATTTTCGAGACTCCAGTAGCCTCGGCTGAACCCCAAGAAGCCGAGAGGGCCAATGAAGCCAATGTCATTGTTGCAGCCTTAAAGTTCATTAACATTGAAGAACATAATGAAAAGAAGCCCCCTGAAGTAAATGCAACAGTTTTTGAAGCGGAGCAAGCTGATACCAAGGAGGTCAACCTTGAGATCGTAGAAGAAGCAGCCACAACTGAATAAAAAGTCACAGATCAGAATCCAGATACTGATCAGAATGATGTTCCTGAACAAGGAGATGAAGCAGCTTCTGAACTAGGAGATAGAACAGTTCTAGAACAAAGAGGCGAAGTAGTCCCAAAACTTAGTAGTGAACCATCTCATGAGGAACGTTCTGAAACCTCTGGAAATCCAGTTGCTTCTGCTGAAGCCGCACTAGTGAAGAAGCCTAGTTGGTTAAAAGATCATCTTGTTGAAGCCATCCTGGACGATATTGGCAACTTAGCTCGAACCAGACAAGGAACAACCCTGATGTCTTTCTTTATCTCACAAGTCGAACCTATGAAGGTTTCTGAAGCTCTTCAATCAACAGACTGGATAAATGCGATGCATGAAGAACTAAATGAGTTCACTCGCAACAATGTGTGGTATCTAGTTGATCGACCTACACACTAGTACGTGATTGGTACCAAATGGATCTTCAAGAATAAAAGAGACGAGACCGGTACCATCGTTCGAAACAAAGCAAGACTGGTTGCTAAGGGGTACGTGCAATATGAAGGGATAGACTTTGATGAAACATTCGCACCAGTTGCTAGACTGGAAGCTATTCATCTATTCTTGGAGTACGCAGCTTATTACAACTTCACAGTTCTTCAAATGGATGTGAAGAGTGTCTTCCTTAATGGCGAATTAAAAGAAGAGGTCTACGTCAAACAGCCCCCAGGTTTTGAGCAAGGAAACCAAGTCTATAAACTAAGGAAATCCTTTTATGGATTGAAGCAAGCACCTAAAGCATGGTATAAAACTCTCTCTCGGTTTTTGCTCAAGAATGGATTTGAAAAGGGTGCAATCGACCGAACCTTGTTCAAGATAAAAGATGGAGAGGACATCCTGCTTGTTCAGATCTATGTAGACAACATCATATTCGGAAGCAAAAACACCAAGTTATGTGAAAAGTTTGCCCAGTTGATGCAGAATAAATTTCAAATGAGTATGATGGGCAAGATGACATACTTTCTTGGTCTACAAGTTGATCAGTCTGACGAAGGGATCTTCATTAAACAAAAGAAGTATACTCAAGACTTAATCAACAAGTTCTGTCTGGAGAAGAAGAAGTCTCTAAGGATTCCTATGAGCACCAGTTCTCAGATCACTCTTGATGAAGAAGGAGAACCTATTGATCCAACGACTTATAGAGGAATTATTGGGTCTCTACTGTATCTAACTTCCAATAGACGCGATATATCTTATGCTATGGGAGTCTGCGCAAGATTTCAGGCGAATCCAAAGAAATCTCACATGGAAGCAGCTAAGAGAATCGTGAGATACCTTAACAAGACAGAGTCTTTAGGTATCTGGTATCCCAAAACTAATGGAATCATGTTGAATGGATTTTCTGATTCAGATTTTGGAGGCTGCAGAATCGATAGAGAGAGCATAAGTGGAACCTGTCAGTTTTTAGGTCATAAACTGATCAGCTGGTTCAGCAAGAAGCAACATTCCGCGGCTACGTCAACCACTGAAGCTGAATATATGGCCGCAACTAGTTGTTGCGCCCAAGTGCTATGGATAAAGCAACAGCTAAAGGACTATGGAATAGACACTGGATGTGTTCCTATTTACTGCGACAACAACAGTGCAGTTTCTATTTCGAAGAATCCAGTTCTACACTCCTGGACGAAGCACATTGATATTCGTCATCATTTTATTCGAGATAATGTTGAGAAAGAGGATGTCTCGGTGGATTATATTAGAACTGAGGACCAGTTAGAGAACATCTTCACTAAATCGCTACCTGAGGCTTGATTCAAAGAGCTATGCATCAAACTAGGTCTTCTAGAGTTTGATGAAATCTCAAGAGAAGGAGATGAAAAATGGTCAGATGCATAACAACATGGTCATTATTTAAGTCATACGCACTACTCTTGAGACAATTTACTCAACACTGAAAATTAAGCAAAAGAGTTCATTCATTGATATGAAAATGAGGGGACAAATCACCTTTACATTAAGTTAAAAGCCTCAAAAGAAATTGCTACAAATTTAGTGAAGACTGTTTAACAATCAAGGGATGAATGCCCAGTTGATTGGACGAGAGGGGTAGTTATCAGATCCAACCAGATTTGAAGGACCACCTTGGAGATAAGGAATCTTACTCTCAAGGAGCCAACTCAACTGCATGCCGTAAGGGACAGTGACTTCCGACAGATTCTAAAGAGCATTCTTTAGACGATCAAAGATGAATCCTGCCTAGTTGACCTCACCTTGCTCCTCAGATGCCATCATAGCCTTCCCGACTGGTGGTGTGAAGTTAGTCACCTAGAAAGGATTGCAGACTACCATTTGGTTAATTATGTCGAAGGACAACTTGTTGATCGGCCTGAGATATCCACATGGCGCAGTAGGATGGAAGCTGATGTTTCCTGCTCACTAGTCCTGCCAAATTGACCACTCAGGTGCAATCTCTTTGCTTTGGTACTGCATGACAGGAGTTCTTTTGCCATTTCGAAGTAATCCAAACTCTGCTACAAAATAGTCAGTATACCAATGGAATTCCCTTCCATTGAGATTACAAAAAATCTCATCATCTGAAACTGTGGAATAGTAAGCAAATATCCTAAGTAACTCTTCATGAAAGCAATGGGGCTCGATGGTCACAAATCGTGCCAGTTCATTAGCCCTTAGGCTACCTATCAATCCTTGATAGATGCATGGAGTTTTCCAATGGTGCGCTTGAATTCCTATCCTATCCAGAATTTTGTTCCTTTGGATGGAGATTCTCCCAATCTCCGCCACGACATCTGGAATAGTGACAAAAGAAGGAGAAGGATGAGGAGAAGTCATATTTATTGGGAAAGATCTCGAGAATATTTTTCAGTGAAGGCTATTAGATGGGTGATACATTAGTAGGTCACTGCAGAAGAGTATTTATAGATGATCTTACTCGAAATTCGAGAAGGATACTAAGACATCTTAATGATATGACTTCCCAAGATTCGAAATCCGAAGCTGATAAGTCTCCATTTAATATCCAACAACTACGACAGCCATCCAGGACCGAACGTGTGGCTATTAGGTCTGAAGGCTAAGGGATAAGAGTCTGAAAATGGTCAGACCATAGGAGTACGGTTCTCAGACTTATACAGTTCAGACAGTTCTTCTTATGATAGTAATGTGATTTCGAATGCTTGGAGAAGGAAAGGAGATTTCATTAACTGATGAGTCGTACATATTACATTTTTAAATCTAAAGAAGGGGGACAGTTCACCCCTAACTTACAAAAAGGGGAGATTACAAAAGAAGAACTTTAAGAAAGGGCAAAGGAGATCAGCCGATGGGAAAATGCCGTGGCGGATATAAGTTGGAATCCACGATGTTGGACCAACCACCTCGAGTGAACTCCGGAAACTGCCACTCCAGAAGCCAGCTCAGTTGCATCCCATAAGGAACAGGGAGCGCTGGTAGATTTTTGATGGCGTATCTCACTCGATCAAAGACGAAGGAGGCCCAATCAACTTTAGCTTCATCAGCGAAGGCCACCATCACCTTCCATACCGGCGGGGAGAAGTCCGTAACCCATGAAGACTTCCCAACAATTATTTGATTAATAATATCAAAAATCACGCAATATCGAGGTGACAAGTGCCTCGAAGAAACTGTTGGATGGAAGACTATGGTGGTATCTCTCCAATTCTGCCATGCATACCACTCCAGCGCTGTCTCGTCTTTCAGATAGACATCACGGGGGTTCTACCATAAGGCAGTCCAAAATTGAGAGAGGACTCCGGAGACCAACATATCTCCTGATCTAGGAGATTGGCGTAAATCTCATAACCCTTCTGTAGGATTCAAGTCTACGACCAACAACATGAGTTGTTATTTAATTTGCAGGACCGTTCTTAGGATATCAGAAACAAATTTAATTAAATAAACCATGCCACTCTATTCATGCTTCTACAATAATGAATTGCATAGGGTGGATTCAAGAGAATACCTGATCTTCAATCGTTTGATCTACAGATCTAGATCGGAGGATGAACGATGAAGTTAAATCTGAAGCGGAATGGAACCCTACTTTGACTGTGTTCCTACAGATTTGATCTTCTGATCTTTTCCCTTGCTCCTTAGAAACCTGGTGAGGATTATCTACCAAGTTGAATCAGGAATCCGGAGGATATGATCAGAAAAATCCTCCTCCTTGATGGCCGCCGATCTCTCTCTCTCAAAACTCAATATTCTGATTTGAATATTAAATTGTATACTGTGGTGGCTTAATCTGATCTAAGAGAGAAATCCTTTATATAGTGTTAGGGTTTTGAGAAACCCTAACCCTAATAGGCTTAAGCAGTTTGTGGGCCAGATCAGGGATCAAATGCAAATAATAAAGTGGGTCCTCTTTATTAATTAATCCTTCCTTGTTCAACCCAGAACATAATTAATTAATAAAAATTGTTTTAACCTTCACCACGGTAACAATGTTGACTCACCCCTTTATTACCACGTTATTAGGAACGGGTTGCATTAAACTAACATGATCTACATATTTAAGGTTTTAGACATTCATTAATTTATTTGGCTTATGACAATCAGTCACAATTAATTAATATCTTATTTCCTAATTAATACCACTCACTCCTTTTTCTCTTAAGCTTGAATAAATCATTCAGCCTGCAGGACTTAGCATAAAGAACCTTGTGAGCTTATCAGGGAACGTCAACATCCTAAAACGAATATGCTTACCTATACATCCAGCCTAAGCAGACCCCACACTAATTGCCAACACCCAAAATGCAGATATTAGAGTACATAAAAGACTCGCCACCATAGCAGATTAAAGTGTGGTCAATCCGTGTGTGCCCCTTATCCTTCAGTAAGGTTTAAGATCATAGGAAGTATGTTAGGGATCTGGATCATTCATATGTCAATGAGAATGGCACATCCCACTGTTGATCCCATCAATACATAAATATGTACCGACACATCAAGTAGCTAGGATAAGCCCACTTATGAACCGATGTGCCGCAGCTTAAACCAACAGCCTATCCAGGGACTGTTTCAGTTGTGATACTGTTTATATCTCGCTAGGTCAAATGAACCATATGATCCTCTGCGATCTCCTACACACCATATGTTCATCCCTATCTACGAGATAAAAGGATATTATAGTTCGTCGTATGTTCACATTTATCAGATAGCGAGAATTGTTGATGCAACACATAAATGAAGGCCAGTATACAAAACACTCAATCATTTATGCTTTCAGTATACAATCCCAAAAATCTCCCACTTATACTCAAAAGAATAATACCGTTACTTTTACAGAGTATTAAGTGTGTCTATACAATCTAGCTATTACAAAAGGGACATAAGATATCCAGCTTCAGACCTTCAGTCCAAGAGCACGAACGTGTTCCTCACAGATCTTTTGAGGCAAGCCCTTTGTAAATGGATCAGCTAGATTCTCTTTCGTATCTATCTTTTGGACTAGCACATCGCCTCTTGCCACGATCTATCGTATGATGTGGTATTTTCTCTCAATGTGTTTCGAGGCCTTGTGAGTTCTGGGTTCTTTTGAGTTTGCCACTGCACCAGCATTATCACAGTACACTGTGATTGCCTTAGGCAAGCTCAGAACAATATCCAACTCCAGGAGGAAATTCCGGAACCATACAGCTTCCTTTGCTGCCTCTGAAGCTGCTACATATTCAGCTTCCATGGTGGAGTCTGCGATGCAATTCTGCTTCGCACTCCTCCAAGATACAACTCCTCCTCCCAAGGTAAACACACCCAGAGGTCGATCTCTTCTCATCTTGATCCGCCTGGAAATCCAAATCCGTGTACCCAACAGGACACAAGTTCTCACACTGATATACAAGACATAAGTCTCGTGTTTTCCTCAGATATTTGAGAATGTGTTTCACCGCATTCCAATGCGCCAGCCCGGGATTGGACTGATATCTTGCTGCCATACCAACAGCATAATAGATATCTGGCCTCGTGCAAAGCATAACATACATGAGACTTCCCACTACCGAAGCATATGGTACTAAAGACATCTCATTCTTCTCTTTCTCTGTCACAGGACACTGTGACTTCGAAAGAAGGATTCCATGACGATAAGGCAAAAGGCCTCTCTTGGAATTTTCCATGCTAAAACGAGCCAACACAGTATCAATGTAAGCACCCTGAGATAAGCTCAACATCCTTTTCCTACGATTGCATAGGACTTTGATCCCAAGGATGTAACCAGCATTACCCAGATCTTTCATCTGAAATTGTTCGGATAACCAACTTTTTATGCCTGATAACACCTCCACATTGTTTCCAAATAGGAGAATGTCATCTACATAAAGTGCAAGAAAAACCACACTCCCACTGACACATAAACGGTACACACAACTTTCGTTTTCGCATTGTGCAAATCCATAGGACTTGATCACATCATCGAAACGTTTGTTCCATGACCTTGAAGCTTGTTTAAGTCCATATAAGGACTTCTTGAGCTTCCAGACAAGCTGCTCTTGATCCTTTTGCACATACCCTTCTGATTGTTCCATGTAGATGTCACGACCTTCTTCAAGATACCCATTCAAGAACGCGGTTTTGACATCCATTTGCCAGATTTCAAAATCCATATGTGCTGCTATAGACAGAAGTATCCGAATGGATTTTAACATAGCAACTGGTGAGAAGGTTTCATCATAGTCAATACCTTCTTTTTGACTATAACCTTTTGCCACCAGCCTGGTCTTAAATGCCGTTATGTTACCACTCGAATCCTTCTTTCTCTTGTATACCCACTTACTGACTATGGCTCAAAAACCTTCTGGCAGCAAGGATTTCTGGTACACGTCCATAGCTGTAATCGATTATATTTCAGAATACATGGCCTTTTGCCACTGATCAGCATCCTTGTCTCTCATAGCTTCGTCGTATGTCCATGGGTCAGTATCGTTTAGTCCATTTTTAGGGATTAAGTCAGAAGACTCTCCTACAAACATATACCGCTCAGGTTGCCGAGGCAACCTCCCACTACGACGAGGCCCCTTTAATGTGTCTGTGTTTGGTGCAATCACTTGTGATTCACCATCCTGCACAGGCGGTCGTGCACCTGGTTCCATACCCAATTCAGGTATGCTCAGGTTGCCACGGGGTTCTCCTGATGGATTTGAATTGTTCTCTTCAATTTCATGAAGTACAATCTCGCTCTTGGTCTTGTGGTTTCTTATGAATTCATCTTCCAGAAATCTTGCGTTGGTACTCACAACGACTTTTTGATCTTTTGGATCATAAAAAAAACCACCCTTTGTTTGCCTGGGATAGCCCACAAACAACATTAACTTAGACCTTCCCTCTAACTTGTCAGCTTCCTTATTCAGCACGTATGATGGACAACCCCAAACCTTGATTCTGGACAAATTGGGTTTTCGCCCTTGCCATAGCTCAGTCGGGGGTTTAGGAACTGATTTAGAGGGAACCAGGTTGAGCAGAAATGCAACTGTTTCTAGTGCATGTCCCCAAAAGGAAATTGGTAAGCTGGCATAGCTCATCATTGATCTAACCATTTCAAACAGAGTTCTGTTCCTTCTCTCTGCTACACCATTCTGCTGAGGGGTGCCTGGTGCAGTCCACTGGGAAGTAATCCCTTGATCTGCCAGATACTGAAGAAACTCATTGCTAAGATACTCCCCACCACGATCATATTGTAGTGTCTTTATGGTCTTGTTCAACTTCTTCTCTACTTCAGCCTTGAATTCTTTGAATTTCTCAAGACATTCGGACTTGTAGTGAAGCTGATAAACAAACCCGTATCTAGAGTAGTCATCTATAAAGGTGACAAAGTATCTGTGCCCACCACGGGCTTGTGTTGGCATAGGTCCACACAGATCAGAGTGGATGAGGTCCAACAAGTCATTTGCTCGAGACTTAGTTGCCATAAAAGGCCTGGTCGTCATCTTCCCCTCTATACAAGATTCACAAACTCTATGTGGAACTACTTGGATTGGATCCATAATTCCACAATCAACGAGTTTCTTGATTATTTTAAGATTGACATGACCGAGTCTCAAGTGCCAAAGATATGTTAAATCCTCACTTGAAGAAAACTTTCGTTTCTGTTGGTTAGACAAATTGTATGCCTCTGTCACTATTGGTTTGTTTGGGCATGTAATAACATAAAGAGAATCTTTCAGTAACCTATGACAGATAACAATGTTATTTCTCATGATAGAAACATTTCTATCAAAAACAACAGAAAATCCATCATCAAACAATTTGGAAACTGAAATCAAGTTTCGCCGAAAAGTCGGCACAAACAAAACATCTCTTAAATTAAAACATTATTCCCAAAACATAAAGTAACATCTCCAATTGCTGCAGCTGAGACCTTAGCAGCATTTCCCATGGAGATGGTAACCTCGCCATCTTCAAACTCTCTAGTCAGCTTGAACCCCTGCATAGAGTAGCAAACATGATCAGTAGCTCCAGTATCCACTATCCACGAATGGACAGAAACCGATGCTAAACATGTTTCAATGACTAGTGCAGAAGATGACGTACTGAGTCCCTTGGTGACAAACACCAGACATCTTACTTTACAGTGATCTTTCCTTTTGCATGTAGTACAGACTTTTCTCTTGTAAACTTTGCCTCCAAATCTTTCTATAGGAACATCACTAGTCGATTCCTTCATGCTCACATCCTCTACACTCGGAAGTGGAAAGTGATAGTCAAGCACAACAGCAGACAAGGAGTCATTGATCTCTTGAGCAGCCTCCAAGAAACTGATCAATTGATCCAGAGTGAACACCTTGTCTTCGACTATGGAAGTGAAGTCACAGAAAGATTCTGGAAGGGAGTCGTATATGACATCAGTGAATAACTGATCATTCATATTTCCACTGTGTAAGATATAGAATCATCTGAGGTGATCCATGTGTAGCACATGCTCCCTAACATTACTACCTTGTGCCATCTTACAGTTCACAATACTCATTATAAACTCGGCGCTGGCAGTCTGTCCAAGCTTACCACATAATCAGATCTCTCAAAATCTCAACAGCGACAGTACAATACTGATACTTGAGCTAGAGCTCCTCAATCATGGATGACGTGAGCATTGACAATAATTTATCGTTGCTCGCCATCCATTTTTCAAAAGAGTTCCTAGAGGAATCTGAGGACTCAATGAAAGCTACAGATGGACGAGGCACAAGTAACACAAACACAGTCTGTGTAGCAAACATGCATCGCTCCATGAGCCATTCCCATTCCAGGAAATTAGAACCCTTCAAGGGATTTTGTGCCAAAATACGAATAATGATAGACATATCTGAAAATGAATATAGAAATAAATTAAGAACATACAACAGAACAATTGAAACAAATATGCATAGTAACCTTTAGATAAAAATAATACAATTTGTTTCCTCCAATTGCCCAAGCTAATTCACCGCAAGCTACTTGAGTAGACGTTTACAGCAAACGCTCAACCAGGCCAAAATGATCCTTTAATTTCTTAACATGCTAGGTATCTTAAGCAAAAAAAAATTAATATTGGAGATCCCAAGACCATGTTCACCTATCCGGAGCAGGGACATCATTCATGAGTTATACTCCAGGCAACATCTAAGCCAAAATAACCACAAGCCTAACTCCAGACGTTTAGGGCGATTTAGCATACGTACAAGACCCATGCCGCATGCCCCTTACATCCTTTGTTATCTCATTTAGTTTAATCTTAGAGATTCATGATAGTTGTCTAAATGCAAGCTACTTGAGTAGACGTTTGCTCAGAGGCTCCCGCTTCTCATCTTAAACTAAATGTTTTATTTAGAAACCTAATCGCACCAGACCTGGTGAAGGACCTCTAACGCAAGCTACTTGAGTAGACGTTTACGCTTCAAGATACCTCACTTCTAGTGAGAGGTCGTATTTGTGGAGGTCTAATGATTTTAGTTAGAGAAGAACCAAAATCGAGCTTAGTATTTTAATTCTAAAGGTTTTATGCGCACACATTATTTTATGTTTCCATAAATTACGTCATAACTAAAATCCCATCATAAATTAATATGAATCCTGGAATTCATAGACATAATTTAAAACATAAAATAAATCATATAAGACATGCTCAATAATTTAAATAATTGCAACATGCTTATAAAAGTAAACAATTAAAGCAAAGAGGCATGTTTTCCTATTATTTACTAGTGCGCATATTATAAATCACATCATACGAGAAAACAATTAAATAAACAAATAAAGATTTCTCGTGGCCCATCAGATGCGATTACAAATTAAATCCTATCTATTACAAGGCTTTAATTACAATACAGATCTTCAGAATTGGGCTCCCACTGAAAAACTCCGACCTGGGCTGAAAAATAGGCCAGAAACTAGGGTTCACTGCTGAACCGGGCTGCCACCGGGCTGGGGAGCCCGAAAACAAGCCCAAGCTCACAAACCCTAGGGTTTGAGTGAAACCCTAGCCTCCACCCACCTTCCAGCCGCCACTGCCGCCGACCACCACCGCAGCCATGCCGCTCAGCCTCGCAGCCATCCCCACGCAACTTCGCCGGCCTGGTGGGCCATCGCCGGTCGCGCCTGGGGCCGCCAAAAGCTGCTGCAGCCGCGAGAGGGAGAGAGAAAACGAGTTGCTGCTCGCTGCTGTAGCGAACCTCCGCGCGCCGCATGCGCGCGATCTCCCATCCGACGAATACCACCACCATCGTCACCATGAAGCAACGACAGAGAAAGGAGAGGGAGGGCAGCGAACGCTGGCGAAGGCGCGGCCCAGCCGCGCGCGGCACAAACCCTAGGGTTTGTTGCTTCGCGCCGCCGCCACCCTCGCTGTAGGGTTCCGCCGCGAACCCTGGACCTCCGCCTGCCGGATCTGATCGAGAGGACGCCGGGGACACGCTTCTGATGGCTGGAGAATGTGCGCACACACGGCAAGAGGTAGCCCAGCCGCGCGCAGGCCAAAACCGTAAGGGTTCTTGCATGCCGCCGCCGTCCTACACGTGCGCCGCCATCGACAGCCGGTCGCCGATCGCCTACAGGTGGCGGCTGGTGGTTGACAGGTTGCTGGGAAGTCTTGTTCTCCATCTTCAACTTGATTTTTGAATATTTTACAGATTGAAACAAAAAAAAAAATACAAAACAGATCTAGATCTATTACATATTTTTCCCCTATCAATCTAACCACAGATTTTCTCGTGGTGATAAACAAAAAACCAAAACGAGAAGGCCACGAGAACAAAAAAAAAACATCCACAACAATTTAAATCCATCCATAAACATACATATTCATTTAATTAAATTTATCAAGGACAGAGCCTAAGAACTGGAACCTGGCTCTGATACCAATTGTAGGATTCGAGTCTACGACCAACAACATGAGTTGTTATTTAATTCGCAGGACCGTTCTTAGTATATCAGAAACAAATTTAATTAAATAAACCATGCCACCCTATCATGCTTCTACAATAATGAATTGCATAGGGTGGATTCAAGAGAATACCTGATCTTCAATCGTTTGATCTACAGATCTGGATCGGAGGATAAACGATGAATTTAAATCTGAAGCGGAATGGAACCCTACTTTGATTGTGTTCCAACAGATTTGATCTTCTGATCTGTTCCCTTGCTCCTTGGAAATCTGGTGAGGATTATCTACCAAGTTGAATAAAAAATCTGGAGGATTTGATCAGAAAAATCCTCCTCCTTGATGGCCGCCGATCTCTCTCTCTTAAAACTCAATATTCTGATTTGAATATTAAATTGTTTACTGTGGTGGCTTAATCTGATCTAAGAGAGAAATCCTTTATATAGTGTTAGGGTTTTGAGAAACCCTAACCCTAATAGGCTTGAGCAGTTTGTGGGCCTGACCAGGGATCAAATGCAAATAATAAAGTGGGCCCTCTTTATTAATTAATCCTTCATTGTTCAACCCAGAACGTAATTAATTAATAAAACATTGTTTTAACCTTCACCACGGTAACAATGTTGACTCGCCCCTTTATTACCACGTTATTAGGAATGGGTTGCATTAAACTAACATGATCCACATATTTAAGGTTTTAGACATTCATTAATTAATTTGGCTTATGACAATCAGCCACAATTAATTAATATCTTATTTCCTGATTAATACCACTCACTCCTTTTTCTCTTATGCTTGAATAAATCATTTAGCCTGCAGGACTTAGCATAAAGAACCTTGTGAGCTTATCAGGGAATGTCACCATCCTGAAAAAGATATGCTTACCTATACATCCAGCCTAAGAAGACCCCACACAAATTGTCAACACCCAAAATGCAGATATTAGAGTACATAAAAGACTCGCCACCATAGCAGATTAAAGTGTGGTCAATCCGTGTGTGCCCCTTATCCTTCAGTAAGGTTTAAGATCATAGGAAGTATGTTAGGGATCTGGCTCATTCATATGTCAATGAGAATGGCACATCCCACTGTTGATCCCATCAATACATAAATATGTACCGACACATCAAGTAGCTAGGATAAGCCCATTTATGAACCGATGTGCCGCAGCTTAAACCAACAGCCTATCTAGGGACTGTTTCAGCTGTGATACTGTTTATATCTAGCTAGGTCAAACGAACCATATGATCCTCTATGATCTCCTACACACCACATGGTCATCCCTATCTACGAGATAAAAGGATATTATAGTTCGTCGTATGTTTACATTTATCAGATAGCGAGAATTGTTGATGCAACACATAAATGAAGGCCAATATACAAAACACTTAATCATTTATGCTTTCAGTATACAATCCCAACACCTTCGCCACATGACATTCGTTGGCAATGACCCTTAGCATGTCTTCATGAAATTTGACATGCTTTCGGATTACAAAGGACTCAAGTTGATTTGCCCTCAGATCGCTCATAACAGAGTTATGAAGAAAAGGATTCTCCCAATGCTCTACTACCAACCCAGTCGGATTCAGGATCTTACCTCGCATTATTTCGATATCAGCTGGGATAGCCATTTTTATCAGAGAGAAGCTACTTCTGGGATGTTGCGAGAAGATGAGTGTTGTGCACTTCTTTGCTAGCAAGGAGAAGCAATTTATAGACAACATGTCTGCCATGAACCAGCACATGCGATGACTCATAAATGCCGACATGATGATTCAAAAACAGGTTCAAGATTTGAGACGACAATATTGAATTCGTGACAGGTGCATGATTCAATCGCACACGGACACGTGGACGAGCAGACTGAAGATTGATGAGTTCATAAATCAGTAAAAGGTCATGATTCAGCAAATACAACCTCTCAGAATCCTGTATAAGGATGTGCGAAACTTAGCTATAACAAAACTGTCCTTAACAGTTTTCATAATCCTCCAGTTTTTCCATCTTACAACAGTTGGAAACTGTCCCAACAGTTTGCCAAGACAAGATCAGAAGGAAAACTGTCCCAATTCTCAAGAGCGGGATTTTAAATTTTAAGAAGCAGTCGACTGAAAGTAACACTTATGAAGAGCTGTGTCATGGCGTATTAGACGGAGACACGTTGCTACACCCACGTGCTACGCGCACACCGCGACAGAATAGGAACAGACGTCCCTACGTCAGCTTTCATCACATCCAAATATCACATTAAGTGATAAATCATTTCAGTCGTGGATCTCACGGGGTCAAAACCTCATGTAAACCCTTTGCAATCACTCATCATCTTTATTTGATTTCTGCAACCCTCCATCTCATATACGGAGAGCCCCCAATCTTGAAACCTCTTACCCTCCACGTCATTTGAGATATCATGGGCAAAAGGAAGATTCCATCTAGCGACTGGCCTAGCGCACCCGGTAATCCAAAAAGGAATGCTATAGTAAAGGAAATCTCTCTTAATAATTGAAGCATCAATCAAATGATGCAGTCGATGCCGTCGACCTCTCCAACAAGGATATCCGAGTAAGTCAAGTTTTTAAGGAGAAGATTCTAAATCTAAAGAAAATCGATTAATTGTGTTCAGATGAGAAGTTTTATGAGAAACTGCACAAAGAAAAGCTGATACAGTTTCTGGGTTTACACCCTCACAAGTTCAAGCCTCACCGCGTTGCTGAATTTTATGAGAATGCGATTGTCGACAAGGGTGGAAAATCTTTTAAAACAAGGGTCAACAAAGTTTAAAAGGTTATCAGTGCCGATACTATTGCAAATTTCTTCCATCTACCCAACACTGGTGAACACATCGCCAGTTACTTAAAGGGTGATGGTGAGGCACAACAGAGGCATTGGAAGATCTGGAAGAAGCCAGAGCATAAAGAAAAATTCCATCTACCGACAAAGGTTTCCGAATTGAAGCCCCTCTACATGACTCTAAGTGAGGTATTACTTAGAATGATCTACTGCGGCACTTGTTGGTCCCTAAATTCAGAGTCGTCGTGGTAGCGATAAAATACAAACACGAAATGCAGCAAAATAATATAACGTTCACTTGCACTTTAGGTTATTTTCAAATGGAGTTTTGTTCGAGTTTACTTAAGTTCTTTTTGCAGTTATACACTAGCAACTCCGTTGCTAGGTATCAAATCACAGTTGCACAGTAATCAATAAACAGTAAACATCTCAAGGACACAGAGTTTATAGTGGTTCGATCAAATGATCTACGTCCACTCTTTAGCCGAATCGCTAAGATTTTCACTAAGTAAGTATTCGGTGTACAAAGAGTTGCCCTTCCTGTAAAGCAGGCAGCCGACATTTGGTCTGGCTACTTCACGGCTATCTTCCGATACCCCGAACTTCTCAGGTGTGGCTCTGGCTGAGTCAAAGGCGAACCTTCGTCAAACTCGCTCTTACCACTTTTGAAAGGTTTAAAGTTTCTTCCGAACTGTCCTTCAATTGCGGCTTCAATGCCCGTCTTAATCAATTCCTTTTCAAGAATTGAATACTAGATACTTCCTATAAAAGAAGTGATCATTATGATTGAAGATTCTTGAATCAATTCAAGAATCTTACTAAACAAGTGTCAGATATTCAATAGGACACTTTGGTTGTTAAAAGTTTTCAATGTATCTGGACGGTAGCTTTCAACGGATTGCTCACAAGTGTGTTTGCTTTTTTGTCTTTTTGGAATCTCTCAAGTGCGAGTTAGTGTATGAATGAGCAGTAGTCTTTTCTTCCTTTTGACTTGTCTTTTATAGTTGGAGATTCAAAACTTGAATCTCCATATCCGTTAGACACAACAGATCTTTCGTCTAAAACCAGGTAGACATTCACCAACTTTTTTTGACTTCGTACAGACTTTCCGACCTACTTCTGTCAGGTTAAGTCCTCGCGCATTGGTGGATCAGAAATACGGTGTAGCAGCCGTTTAATCTTCGCTTTGCTGAGCTTCTCTGGGACGGTCTGCTAGTTCTCTTTTAGTATTCTGCTACCTTCGACTTTGGATTGCTAATGCCTTTAGCAATTTGCAGTGTGTTAGCAAATGCTGACTCCTCAGCATTCTGCTACCACAACCCTTTCTTACTCTTTAGCATCCTCTGATGTTTGCTGGAGGTGCTTCTAGCAACCTATTCTATTACAACTCAATATTCACCTATATAGGACATTACAAGAGTTGCTAGCCTATGCTAGAGTTCAGCAATGATCGACCATCTACTAAGGTTTGATCCAACAAAACCTTTTACAGTATTGTCCTAAGGAAGATTCAGGGATAATTTCCCAACAATTTCCCCCTTTTTGGTGCGATCAAAGCTTACTAAGGATTGCTGAGACTTAGCATCGAAAAATTTTGAGTTACAGGGAAATTGCTAGACAAACTATCTTAGAATCTCACTAGCTTTAAGTCTTTAGCACCAACAAGCGATTTTAAATAAAATTCCCCCTCAAAATATGCTGGGAAATATTCTCGCTCAATAATAGCACAAATAAATACTGCAAGAAAAAGTGTGCTAGAGCTCCTAGCATCTTTAAGAACAACAGCCATTTAACAATCATCTAGCAAACATTTTGAGCTTATCATCCACATTCTGATTCGTTGAATACACTGAGTGTATATCAACTATTGTACGCGCACGGAAAATCAGAAGTGGACAATGAGATTTTGTCACGAATCTGATGGTTTCATATATGATTTTGAAAGTACAGATACAGTGAAATCACTTAGAATCAGGGAAAAAAAATTGAAACAGGACAAAATAAGAACAATAGATAAGGATGACCTTAGTTCTGAGCGTTCGGTGTAGGTTTCGGCTTCTCAAGGGTTTCAAACTTTTTCATAGTCAGGGCCATGAGTTTCTCCAAATGCTCCATACACGCTTGTTGTTCTGCTTTCTATTTTGCTTCTAACTTCATCCTTTGTTTCAGCATGGTACGCTCGAATTCCTTTTCTTTCCGCAACAGCTCTGCTTCCTCTGCCTTCACCCTAGCCTGCTCAGCAATACTTCATTCTTCACCCTCTTTGAGCGCATCCAAAACAGAAGCGGAGAAGGATTTGTGCTCATTAAGATCCACTTTAAGAGTCACCACATTCGTTTGTACCAAAGAGACGGTTTCCTCCACATGAGTGATCTTCTCAGTAACTTGAACGACCTTTTGCTGAACCTCAGAGACAGAGGTTTGAACTCCAGAGACTGCTCCTCGTACATCAGCAACCTCTTTTTGGACTTCTTCATTAAATTTGGCTTGCTGAATGTCACGTTGATGTAGTGCTGTATTGAGTAAAGAAACAACAAGGGACTGAAGATGCACTTGTACAGGTTCAACAACAATGGGGGTATCAGGAACAACCACTAAATCTGTCCCCGTAGCTGCTGTAGGATTCGTACCCTCTTCACCATCTACTAACATCTCAGCAGGTTCAGGAACAAGCACTTCAAGGCTTTGAGTGGTAGCATCCTCCGCAGTTGGGTTAGCAGGTTCTTCAACAGCTACTTCGTCTGTGATTTCCATCGAGTCGTCCACCACATTTTGAATAGATTCCTGAGCAGAATCATAAACCTCTAAGGCTTGAAGAGAAGCAGCAGCTTGATGAATATCCTTGTGAAGAATAGTCATTTTGAGATAATCCTGTCGTTTGGCCTCTTCTTCCTTAGCTTGTTGAAGAGCAGCTAGTTCCATGTTTCTCACTCGTATTTTCTCCTCAAATGCTGCTTTTCTCTTCTTATAAGCATCAACAACACGCCTTTGTCGTTTGGTTTGTTGTAAATGTGCAGCAGAGCGTTCATCCGGTGCAAACGCAGATGGGGGTAGCGATAGAGAAGCTGAGAACAACCTATGAGCGTGAATGACCTTTAGTCTTTCCAGCACTTGCTACCCTTCGAGAGCGAAACAGTTTGGCAGGTAATCCATGAAATGGAATTCTAAAGAGATCATTTTTAGCAGTTGGAAATTGTCGGAGGGTTTTGGCGTCAAACACTTCGCCGGATTCCCCTTCAGAATCAGAGTCTGATGAACAAGTAAACTCATTCAAATGTCCAACAGAGGAGACTTCCAACTCCATGCTATCCTCTGCTGATGTAGTGTCGATAGCAACAGTGGGTATCTCCTGAGCAACAGAGACTTCCTTAGCAGTTTTCACGATCAAAATTTCAGTAGCGACAGGCTCTTTGGCATTTTTCAGAGCAGCTTCCTCAGCAGAAGGCTTCTCAGAAAAAATAGTTGTTTCCTCGATCTATTTCCTTCCTCCTGAAGATTCAGCATTCTTTTCTTTAGAAGGTATGTCAACCTTTACTTAAGATGGCACGACTTCTTTAGAGCTATCGTATGGGTTGGATACTTTATTTGGTTCACGAATTTGAACTTCTGTTCCTTCGGAGTGCTCTGTAGCCTTGTCAACTTCAATAAGGATTAACACCTTTTTCCCTTTCTCTGTGGTATCAGCAGCTGTCTTGCCTTTCTTTGCTGCTCTAGCCACCGTTTCAGCACTTTCCTTCTCTCATGTCTTGCTAGCACACTCTTTTTGAGTCTCGCGCTCAGCATATGATTGCTTGACTTGTTCAAAGTTTTGATCTCGTCCTTCGAACGTGATCCTTTCCATCTCCTTTCTATATTCCTTGATCTCCTGTGACTTTTTAGCAATGTCACGTTTCCTTTTGGTTTCCCTTATGCCTTTAATGCGATCCTCATAACTTTTAGAAGACAAAGGTGGATCAACAACTTTCTCTGCAGCAGCCGCCTGCTCAGCAGCTACTTTCTTTCTTGCTTCTTCTGCTTCCTGTAATTCTGCAGTCTTGAAGAGATACTTATGAGTCCTCTTCCTTTCGGTTGGCACAATCTCTGTCATCTGTTTAGAATGAATTGGTAGAGAAACCTAACCTAGCACGAGTGGGGGCTGCTCCGCTACCTTCTTGGTCATGATTTCATCTATCTTATCAGTAGGTAGGTCACCGAGCTTCACAATCTCCTCAAGGTTGTGAAAACACCTCTCTGTTTCAGCATTCTTGGTCAGTGCTGCTATCTCTTCAGCAGTCAAATGAGAAGCTGGTTGCAGTACACGTTCTCCTAAGGAACGTTCATCTACCTCTTCATCGGAAGTTGGCTTGTCTATATCAACATTTGACTTTCCGGTCAATTTCTTTGATTTCTTGAAATCCAGGGTGTTGTCTTCCTTCTTTGTTATTGGAATGAAGTCTGTGGAGAGTAACTTCACACCTTGATCAATCTTCTTGGGATGCTTGACCATCTCCAAAAACTTGCTTATCTTTAGACCAAAATTGACATTCAAAGAGAATGTCCCATCAACTGACATATAATCGTTCTTCCTCGCATGCTCTACCCATCTTTCGAAGAAGAACTCTGCCCAATTTCCCTTTATATTGTCTGCGAGAGCCATCATCACTGCATACTTCTTAGCAGAGAGTTCTGAATATGATCCAGCATCACATTGAAACATCTTGATCACCATCTCAGCAAGAATTTTGAAATCATCCTTCAGGGTGTTAATAGGGGTGGCTACCCTGAACGTAATGATTTGTCCTTTTCTATCCTTCATTTCCTCGGGCTTCCTCCACAGATTCCATCGCCTTTCCATCTCTCCAATATCTGTGACCTTATAATGCGAGATACGTTCTCCATGGTTTTGGAGTCCGAAATACTTTGCAAGTATCTCCGTGTTAATATCAATGATGTTCCCATAAACACAAGTTTGAAAGGACTTCCTATCCTCACTCATCACGGCTCTCGCATAAAACTCAGAAACCATATGCGGGTGGAAATGTAGAGGTTCAGCAGAGAGATATTTGATTACCTGCTCGCTGTCAAGGATCGTCATTATCCATTACGAAATGTGGGTAGGAGCGAGACGCATGTACAAAATCTGGTCCTTCATTATTTGTGCTAGTCGTCTTTGTTCCTTTGAATGGCCGGACTGTTCCTTCTTTCGAGCCATTATCACGAGTTGACCGTAAGGGATTGTATCATTAATGTCCTCCTTCTTTATGATCCTGGTAAAACCTGGTGCATGTCGCGTTGCAGAGGCGCACCAGAATTGGGTAAAAAACTATACAGGGGGACTGTATCAGTTTCGGAGTCACGACTGCTGGAACTAGGGTTCTGGGTTGATGATGATGATGATGTGGGAATGGTAGTCATTTTGGGAGAAAGTTTCGAATTAGAACGATTTTGGGATAAATTGAAAAAAAGAAGAGAACAAGTTGAGAGCTCGAGGGTTTGAGAGTTAGGGATTTCTTGTTTGAAATTTCGAAAAGAAAGAAAGTGAACAGTAAGAACGATTTATGTTTATACCTTTGGATGTGAGATCCAACGGTTGGGGGAGTTTCTGTCAAAGAAATAGATCAACGGCTCAGGATTAGCACGTCCTTTCGTACATCCTCCCATGCTCCGAGAAAAGTTCAAGTGTGTCTGACGTGGCACCTTGTCACTTGACGCAGCCGTCTGCGTCGATTAAATGCACCTTATCGGGTCTTATCAATTTTGAATTTAGTCTTCCCGCCTCGAACTTTGATACAGCAGAGGATTTTAATTTACAAGATATCTGTTAGCATATGTTACCATAGATCAACACACATATCTTGCTAAAGGATATTCTATTCCCTTTCCTGATACGTCAGCATTTTGAAAGTCTGCTGGGACTTAGCAGTCTGAAAGTAATAAAGAATACCTCGAGCCGAATGCTGATCTGACCATCAATCGTCACTACTGAACTGATTGGACTTCCCATGCAAATATGACGATCTCTCTCTTTGCGACGCTTCGAATTCCAAGAGATGAATCTTCATGATCTTTTAAAAGATTTTCCAACCGGTCATAAATACCAAGTAATGATTATCCTCTCTATAAATATCCTCCTTGCGATGAGCCTCAACACCATAAGTTATCTGATCTTCATACTTCTCTCTAACTTCCTTCGCAAAACCTTTCTAAAAAAATGGATTCTCTAGGACATGCTCTCGAAGTGCGCCGCAACCAGATACTTCATGAGTCTGGTTTGTACGCATATTACGATGATGACTACGCCGTGGCTGAAAAAGTCATGGCGACGATGAACAGGTGCGGGTTGACGCAGTTTGTCAGCGCCACCCCACGCCACTATCATGAGGATCTCCTTCGGGAGTTCCTCAAAGACTGCATTGCTGAGGAGGGTGCCATTTATGGGTCCTTTCGTGGCAAACTCGTCCGTTGGTCTCCCGACTCCTTCTCTCGAGATTTCGGCCTTCCTAGGGGTCCAATCTCTGTTTTGAACTATCGAACGGCAGAGGCAGCCCAAGAGTGGTCATCGTGGCAGAAGTGGCGACACTCTGCCTGGTTCGAGTTTTCCCCCTTTGCTCCAGCTTCCGGTCTGCAGGCTCCATACCGGGTGATGTTCTGCATCGCCCACAACATGCTGCTGGGGGAACATCTTGATGACCTCTCCTTCTCAAGGGAGGTATGGCAGGCCATGATGGCCATGGATGATGAGGTTGAGGCTGACTGGGCAGGGTTCATCTTTGACGGCGTCCGAAACTGTGTTCAGCTCTATCCTTCGGTGCCTCTGCTAAACGGGATACAGCTAAGCTGGCTGCTGGAGCAGAGCTTTCCTGAGATAGCAGAAGGCCGGTCCAACCTTTTGGGAGCTGACTTCTTCCCGTACAAGCCTCGTTCCCCCTACTGCTAAAAAAAAGTTAAGCTGGTTGTTGTTTTTGCTACCCCCCCTTTTTTTGTAAAAATTTGTTTTTAAGGGATGAAATGAACTTCCTCTTTTCAGTATTCATGCATCTGAGCTTTATTTCATACATATATCCATCCGTAAGGCACTTATCTTCATAACTTAGTCAATCCATCAAGATAACTTCCAGTAGATCTCTTTCAAACATGAGATACATAAAATATATTAACCTTTAAAATCTGATCTATGACTTTGACACTTGCTGAATAACCAACAGATGTCTGCTTAGCAGCTTCTTCACTAGCAGTTCTTCCATAGTTGTTATTATCATAGCAAACTTTTCTCAGCAGAAGGATTCAGCACTCAATAGACGCATGCTAGAAGAAATCCAAGAAGTTCAAAAAGAATGAGAGTAGCATCTCATTCATCCATAGCATCGTCTAACTCCATGAGACCCAATTTTATACATAATTCTTTGAATCTGGTCTCCGCTAGAGGCTTTGTGAAGATATCATCAATTTGATCCTCCGTGCATATATATTTAATGTCGATATCCTTCTTCTCTTGATGATCACGAATAAAGTGATGTCGGATGTCAATATGCTTGGTTCTAGAGTGATGCACTGGGTTCTTCGTTATGCACATGGCACTATTGTTGTCGCAGTATATAGGCACACATTCAGGAGAAATGTCATAGTCCTGAAGTTGCTATTGAATCCACATGATTTGCGAACAGCAGCTAGCAGCCGCAACATACTCTGCTTCGGTGGTTGACGTTGCTACCGAATGCTGCTTTTTGATGAACCAGCTTATCAGCTTGTGCCCGAGAAATTGACAAGTACCACTGGTGCTTAGCCTGTCAATTTTGCACCCTCTAAAGTCAGAGTCTGAGTAACCACTCAGAGTCAGACTATCTGCCCTTGGATACCAAATCCCCAATCCGTTTGTGCACTTCAAATATCTCACAATCCTCTTTGCGGTATCTAGATGAGTCTTGTTGGGATTGGCTTGATACCTTGCACATAGTCCTACAGCATATGAAATATCTGGTCTGCTGGCTGTAAGATATAGCAGAGTACCGATAATTCCTCGATATAGACTAGGATTTACGGTCTCTCCTTCTTTCTCAAGAGCTGCTATGCACATAGTGCTGATGGGAATCCGCAGACTCTTGGTCTTCTCTGGACAATACTTAAATCACGTGTATACTTCCTTTGATGGATAAAGATCCCTTCGCTGGATTGTTGTACTTGAAGTCCAAGGAAGTATGACATCTTCCCCATCATGCTCATTTGAAATTTGCTAATCATTAGCTTGGAGAATTTGTCACAGAGATCTTGATTCTTCGATCCAAAAATAATATCATCAACATATATCTGGACTAGTAGAATGCTTCCTTTGTCCTCAATACAAAAGAGAGTCTGATCAATCCTCCCCTTCTTGAATCCATTGTCGAGCAGAAACTTAGACAAAGTTCCATACCATGCTCGTGGCGCTTGCTTCAAGCCATACAACCTTTTCTTAGCTTATACACTTGATTTCCATGCTCAAATCCTGGTGGTTGTTCAACATAGACCTCTTCTTTGAGCTCGCCATTTAGGAATGCACTCTTAACGTCCATCTGCATGACCGAAAATTCATGATGTGCAGCATATGCAAGAAATAACCTTATTGCTTCCAGTCGGGCTACTGGGGCAAACGTCTCATCATAGTCAATGCCCTCGCATTATCTATATCCTTGTGCTACGAGACGCACTTTATTTCTAACCACGATGCCTGATTCATCCTTCTTGTTCTTGAACACCCATTTAGTGCCAATAACATTTTGATGTTCTGGTCTATCTACCAGATCCCATACGTGATTGTGAGTGAATTCAACAAGCTCCTCTTGCATGTCGTTCATCCAATCCGGATCTTGAAGAGCATCCTCTACTTTGGTTGGTTCCTCACTAGATAAGTAGCAAACAAACATTGCGTTGCCTTGTCTTGTTAGAATGGGATCATTTATATTTTCGAGAACGTCTTAAAGAGAATGAGCGCATAGCCATGCTGGTCTGATTGGTTCTCTAGCAGTTCCCTCCCCTGCTCGATCATTATCTGTTCTCGCGTTCTCCTCAGCATCCGCTGGTTCTTCAGCATCTGGATTGTCAGCAGCAGGAATTTCTTCAGCAACTGGAGCTTCTGCTACAAGAATTCCATGGACAGGAACATCTTCTTCAGCAGGTACTTCAGCAATTGCTATCTCATCAGCTCCTCTGCCAAGACCTTCTGCAGCACCTACTCCTTCAGCAACGAGAGGAGAATTTGAAGTCTCCTCATCTGAATCATCAAGCAGATGAAAGATATCTTTTTGGGGGTTGGCCTCAGCATGATCGTTAGCATCACTGGCCTGGTCAGCAGTTTGATCACCTACTGAGTGCGTTTGGATTGGATTGCAATCATTCACAGACTTAGTCAGGTCAATTCGTAAGTTTTCGAAAGAATTCAGAATCAATTGACCATTGACATCATTAGTCTCATGATTGGTTTCCTTCGTCTCTTTTATAGCTCTGCGCACTAAAATAGATTCATAAAAAATAACATTGCATGTTATTTCCACAAATTCCAGTAGTCTTGTTTAACACTCTATAGCCTTTGTGAGTGGGGTGACCGTATCCAAGAAGTACACCCTCATCTGACTTAGGCGAAAAGGTGTTAAGTTTCGACTTTCTTTTGTTATGGATATAACATGTTGCACCAAAAACACGAAGATGATCTAAATTAGGTTTACGACCGTTATATACTTCATAAGGAGTCTTGTTGAATCGACCGGTTATGGAACTCCTATTCTGCGTATAGCAGACCATCATCACTGCCTCTCCCCAATACTTAGCAGGTAACTCAGTGTCAGCAAGCATAGACCGCACTGTCTCCTTCAGCGTCCGATTCCTTCTCTCTGCTAGACCATTCTGCTGAGGAGTCCTAGCAGTGGACCTCTCATGACCAATACCAGCCTCTGCGCAGAAATCCATGAGGATTCCATTACAGAATTCGGTACCATTATCCGAACGGATCCTCTTTATAGTAACCTCTTTACTGTTTTGCTCTTTGAGAATTAGCTCAGGCAGAATGAGCTTCACTTCATCCTTTGTCTTGATTAGACGAACCCAAGTTTACCTAGAATAGTCATCAACCACCACAAGAGTATATATCTTTCTACTTAAAGTGGGTGGAGTGACTGGGCCACATAGATCCATGTGCAATAGCTCAAGGATCCTGCTTGAGGTAGCTTTTTCTGGATTGGAACGAAATGATGCTTTGGTCTACTTCCCCTGTTGGCAGGCTTTGCATACGCCTTCCTTATGAAATGTGATGTCATCAGGCAGACCTGCAACAAGCTCATTCTTGGCAATATGGTTAATGGTTTTGACATTTAAATGGTTTAACCTCTTGTGTCATAGCCATGTGGTTTCCTCCTTGCTTAAAGCTAAGAAGCATGAATGTTTTTGGCCACTTTGCCAATCGACAACATACAGACCACCTTTCCGGATACCTCGAAGTTTCACTTCTCCTGTGACATTGTCAGCATTTGAACAACCAGAATGAATAAATGAAACAGTGTACCCATTTTCGCATAGTTGGCTTATGCTTAGCAGATTATGCTTGAGATTTGATACAAGAGCAACGTTGACAATCCTTAGACAATTACGCTCTATACATCCTCTGCCAAGTACTCTGCCTTTACTGTTATCTCCGAACACGACAGATGGACCATATGATTTCTGAATGTCTGAGAACAGTTCTTCATCCCCCGTCATGTGCGCCGAACAACCACTGTCTAGGATCCACTCATTTGACATGCCTGATGTCTTTGCGCCTGGATCCTGATCCTGCAAAGGCAATTAGGTTGATTTAGGTCCCCGTTTCACGTCGGGTCCTGAAGGATTAGCTTATGTCATTGCTCCTTTCGGAACCCACATTTTAGTAATCTTCAAGGTTTTCTCCTTGAGATCCTTTTTGATAACCTTCTCAACCTTTTGATGTGTGCATGCATGTGGTTGTGTGTTGTGCTTCTTTGCCTTCATCGTCCTTTGATGATATGTATATCTGGACTCAGGCCTCACATAGGTGTTTCTCCCATGTTGTGTATAGCGATGGTATTGGGGTTTCACTGAATGATATACAATTTGTTTACCCCTAGCATAATTAGGATATGGCTTCCTAGCACTTGAAACATAGTGCTCAACCTTTGTCCTGGAATTTGCTGAATGCATCTGCTTAGCAGACTTATAATAAGTACTTTGCTGAGATCCAACATATCTTAAGGTACTCTGCTGAAATCTCACATTCTGCTTGACTTTTTGCTGAGGTCTAGCATTGTGCCTGACACTCTATTTGGGTCCAGCAGTCTGCTTGATATTCTGCTGAGCAGTCTGCTTAGCATTTTTCTTAGCATTTGACGATTCAACAATCATTTCATCTGTGTCTTTACCATCGGTGAATAATTTTCCCACAGAAACGAATTTTATGTTCTTGGTTTGCTTCGGAGTTTCTGTATTGCTATAACGACTGTGCCCTATTCCAGATCGGTCACCATGACGTCTCTATTGGCTAACCAGGTTATTTAGAATATCCTGGCTTGTCGTATATTCGCAAATACACTTTTCATTAGCATTATTTTTCAAAACCTGATTCTCTTTTTCAAGATTTTTAAAATTTTCAGAAAGTTCAGAGAATTCAGCTCCAAGTTTTGACAAATCCTCACTATCGGACCTTAGTCTCTCGACTTCATCGGTCAGGTTTATGACTTTTTGCTTAAGTGAGGAATTATCTTTTATAATAGCGTTTTTCAAAGAATAAACTTTAGAAAATTCTAATGAAAGTTTGGTAAGATAATCTTCCTCGGAATACAAGAAGGAATCCTCCGATTCAAATGTGTGTGCTGAGTTTGAAGTATTAGCAATAGATGTTACCTCCTGATTGTCGACTGCTAGAGCTGATTCGGAAGGTTGCTCAGCATCATCAGATAATTCACCATCTTCAACGATTCTTGCCATGAAAACCATCAAGGCTTCCTCTTCCTCGTCAGTAGGGTAATATTCCTCTTCGTTGTCAGGAATATATGGGACTTCTGTCCGCGTTAGCAACACCTTTGTCACTGCCCGAACTGCTCGCCTTTCAAATCTTTGCCGCAAACGTTCTCTTTCTTCAGGACGCACCCTTGGGCAATCATGCTTCAGGTGACCAGGAGATTGTCATTCAAAACACGTCCTGATCTTTTTCTTGGTGGAGTGCTGAGTTGAGGCTGCCTTCGCCTCCTTCTCGGCCTTAGCTTCCAAAATCATTTTCTGTATTTTCTTCATCTGCTCCTCCAACTCGTTTATCTTTTGATCTTCACTATTTGAGCTAGAAGTTGAGGGAGTCTCCTTGATTGGTACTGCTGAGGTTGATCTCTCCTGGTTATGGAATGGTTTCCTAGGAGATTTCAATTTGCTTCTGTCCTTCTTGACAAAGTATGCTACATCCTCTTGAGTTAGAGCACTTGTTGCATTAGGATGTATTGTAGCAGCCTCATTCTTCTTCGACTGCTGAATGATAAATTCATGTGCCTTTAATTGTGAGAAGACTTCAGCAGTAGACATGTTACTAAGATCCTTCTCACTTAAGCTTATCATCTTGACAAACCAGTCACTTCTGGGGTAAAACTTGGATATAATTTTGTTATTCATTTCCCCGTTGTCATAGGTCTTGCCGACATTTTTGAGTTCTCCTATGATTGTGTTGAATCTTTCCTCCATGAATTGAATGGTTTCACCAGGAACCATAGCGAATGATTCGTATTTATCCACAGCTACCTGGAGCTTATTTCGCTTCATTTGTTCCGTTTCCTGAGAGACTTTGCATATATACTCCCACATCTCTTTGGTTGTGTCATAGTCTAGAGCTTTTTTAGCCATCAAGGGAGGTAGGCAATCCATGATTAACTTCATGGCGACGAACTCCAGCTGGCCCCTCTTCTTGTCTTCTAGGGCTTTTTGGTCCACTCATTATAGGGCTTTTTTACCATCTCAGGACGAGGTGGACCATCAGCAGGTCCAGGTGGTGCGGTGTTCACTTTCAGGATCTCTATGGGACCATTCTCGAGTATGTCTCTCATTTCTGGATGTATGCTCTGCAGCTGGATCATGGCCTTCTTCTTCCAGCTTTCAAACCCATCCTTGTTATACTTTGGAAGAGCATGATTCGTCATTTTGATTACCTTCACCTGAGCTTCGTTAGACACAAACACAAATAACGTAATAGCGCAAGGAAAAACTAGGATCTAGGTCCTAAGCGACTCAGAAGCAGTCGGTTTCTCAACCTCCTACTCTGATACCACTTGTTGGTCCCTAAATTCAGAGTCGTCGTGGTAGTGATAAAATACAAACACGAAATGCAGTGGAATAATATAACGTTCACTTGCACTTTAGGTTATTTTCAAATGGGGTTTTGTTCGAGTTTACTTAAGTTCTTTTTGCAGTTATACACTAGCAACTCCGTTGCTAGGTTTCAAATCACAGTTGCACAGTAATCAATAAAACAGTAAACAGCTCAAGGACACAGAGTTTATAGTGGTTCGATCAAACGATCTACGTCCACTCCTTAGCCGAATCGCTAAGATTTTCACTAAGTAAGTATACGGTGTACAAAGAGTTGCCTTTCCTGTAAAGCAGGCAGCCGATGTTTGGTCTGGCTACTTCACGGCTATCTTCCGATACCCCGAACTTCTCAGGTGTGGCTCCGGCTGAGTCAAGGGCGCACCTTTGTCAAACTCGCTCTTACCACTTTTGGAAGGTTTAAAGTTTCTTCCAAACTGTCCTTCAATTGCGGCTTCAATGCCCGTCTTAATCAATTCCTTTTTAAGAATTGAATACTAGATAATTCCAATAAAAGAAGTGATCCTAATGATTGAAGATTCTTGAATCAATTCAAGAATCTTACTAAACAAGTGTCAGATATTCAATAGGACACTTTGGTTGTTGATGGCTTTCAATGTATCTAGACAGTAGCTTTCAACAGACTGCTCACAAGTGTTTTTGCTTTTTTGTCTTTTTGGAATCTCTCAAGTGTGAGTTAGTGTATGAATGCGCAGTAGTCTTTTCTTCCTTTTGACTTGTCTTCTATAGTTGGAGATTTAAAACTTGAATCTCCATATCCGTTAGACACAACGGATCTTTCGTCTAAAACCAGGTAAACTTTCACCAACTTTCTCTGACTTCGTACAGACTTTCCGACCTACTTCTGACAGGTTAAGTCCTCGCGCATTGGTGGATCAGAAATACGGTGTAGCAGCCGTTTAAACTTCGCTTTGCTGAGCTTCTCCGGGACGGTCTGCTAGTTCCCTTTTAGTATTCTGCTACCTTCGACTTTGGATTGCTAATGCTTTTAGCAATTTGCAGTGGGTTAGCAAATGCTGACTCCTCAGCATTCTGCTACCACAACCCTTTCTTACTCTTTAGCATCCTCTGATGTTTGCTGGAGGTGCTTCTAGCTACCTATTCTATTACAACTCAATATTCACATATACTGGACATTACAAGAGTTGCTAGCCTATGCTAGAGTTCAGCAATGATCGACCATCTACTAAGGTTTGATCCAACAAAACCTTTTACAGTATTGTCCTAAGGAAGATTCAGGGATAATTTCCCAACAGGATCCTTCTCAGAATTATGTCAACCCAAGTACGCTGTTATGACGGTGTTAGATGATGGCCCAGGAGGGAACTGGGCTGAATTTATTTTTGGTCGTATTCTTGAACATGTTAGGAAGAATGAGACTATTCGGGAAACCAACAAATTCAAGTTCGGTGTTGGTTTCGGAATGAAAATCAGTTATCTAATAGAGAAAGTGATAGGTCTAAGGGAAGAAGGGGAGTACCTAGTACCAATTGATTTTCTACCACAAAATGATAAGATTCATGGAAAAGCAGAGGAAAGGGATGATTGATGACAATGGTGAAGATAATGATGATAGCAATGGAAATCAATAGGAGGATGGTGTTGATCCGGAAGTTGTCATTGTTGATAAGGCCAGCTCACAGCATACTACAAGGGAACATGCACAAGAAGATGCTGCTTCGACAAAGACAAGGAAGAGAATGAGGTTGGTACTTACGAGTATATTGGAAGAAGAAAGGAGAAGGAGTAGAAAGAGCAAGCGAACTGGATCTTCTGAAGGAAATCCAGAGGATAGGACTGTGCCTATTATGGTTCTTCAAAGTCCAACTTCTTCAGAGAAGAATTCTCCTTCACGACAACCTTTCACTCCCTCGACATCTTCTGGAAGCTCACCTATCAAAGCTCACCAAGCCACGCCTGAAACAATCATGCAGATTACTAAGACGGTCTTAAAGACAGAGGGAACAATTTTAGAACTGCCGATTCAGGAAACTGTATACCAGGATCTACTGATGACAGTTGTTACCATTCAAGATCCACCTCCTCAGAAATCTACTGCTGTGCAACAAGAACAAGTCTAGAAAACTGTTGCAGTGCCAGTTAAACGAACTGCCAAGCAACAACCATTGCAAGAAATTATTGCTAATAGATTGCGTCTTTTAGAACCGGCTACACAAGCAGTAGGAGAAACGAATTTCGAATTTATTCTCCGCAGAATTGATAATAATCATGCTACTCTTGTGAAGGTACAAAATCTTCAAATTTGGCTCACTACAAAGACAAATGACATTCAAATGGATCGCTTAGAACTAGAGGATGAAAAAGCAAAGGAGCTTCAGAGATTGAGAAGAGAAGAGGAAGAAAGACTCAAAAAAGAAGAGGAAGAAAGATTGAGAAAAGAAGAGGAAGGAAAATTCAGGAAAGAAGATGAAGAGAACTTGGCTCAAGCAATCAGACTTTCTCAAGCAATAACTCTTGCAGAAACTATCGAGAAAGTTGTTGAGCTTGTACGTCAACGAGAAGCAAAAGTTATTTCTCCAAAAGCATTTTCAACAACTATTCTGCTTCAAATCTGCCGAAGCATTTGCTATCACAAAAGCTCAAGAAATTTGCAAAGAAGAAGAAGAAGTTCAAATATTAAACCGGGAAGCTGAGCAAAAGAGAATTGAGGCTGAACTGAAAAGGAAGCAAGAAGAAGAAGCAGCTGCTGAACTAAAGAGAAAGCAAGAAGAAGAAGCAACAACTGAACTAAGAAGGAAAGAGGAAGAAGCAGCAGCTGCTGAAGCAACTAGAAATGAACAAAAAGACGCTGCTGAATGGGAAAGAATTGAAACACCGGTTGTAGCCAAGCAAAAAGAGGAAGAGGAAGCAAACAACAAAGCTCATCCTCAACCAGAGACCTCTACTGCTACATCTCAGAGTCAAACTGGTGGAGACTCTAGAGCACTGGCTACACTTGAAAGAACAATGTCTCCCGATCCCATCTCTGTGGCTGCACCTCATCTATCCCTTGAAGTTCTGAAACAGGAAATGGATCATCCTTACTTTACTATTTTTTATTTTTTCAAAAAGGGGGAAGAGAGAAGAGATGAAGTTATGAAGCTGCAGTTGAAACTGATTGAGAAACGAGAAGCGGAGGCGATAAGAGGAGGCGAAAAGGCAAGAAGCAGAGCAAAGATTGCAGGACAAAGAGATAAAAAAGCAACTAGAAGCACTGAAGGCTTCTAGAGAACAAGAGATGAACCTCTTCATGGAAATGGCTACAAATCGTTATGTACAAGCCGGATCTTCCACTTCTGCCGCAACTTCCTCAAAGCCAAAGGACAAGGATCAGGACAAGCAAAAGGAGTAGTTCTTTTGATCTTTTTTTTGTTGTTTTGTGTGTGTCTTCTTTTGTAACCGCAGTTTTAAAACTTTTCATGTACTTGTAACTGAAAATATATATAGTGAAAAGTGAAAAAGTGTTGGTTTGAAGACAACTACTCATTGTCTCTTACCTTGATTCTTGACTGGCTGAATTCACATGTTCCAATGTGATCAACAATCTATTTTCTTATCGCTCTAATTTGATTTATATTAGTCGAGAATGTTCCCTCCCATTCAGAGGGAAGATTAATTAGAGTAGGTCGAGTGTAGAAGAAGCACAGTTCTGAATAGTGTTAGATTGACAAACTTGTAAGCTCAGATCAACTGCATCTTCTTGCCGACTTAGATAGACTTAAAGGTATGATTTTGACAACATCAAAAAGGGGGAAATTGTTAGGTGTTGATGTAGAAATCCCATCTTTAAAATGGATGTTTTGATGTGTCAAAACTGTGTACCAAAGTCTAGGCCTTAGAGTTATTACCTCATGTAATCCTCGTATAGGATGATCGAGTTGTAATAGTCTAGGAGAAGAGAACTGTCAAAAACTGTGGAACAGTTTTTGATGCAGAAGCCGCCTGACGAGAAAAATTAAGCAGAGTAACGAACGCGGAATACTGTGCTGAGAGTATTCTGACAGTCAAGGATTGTATATCGAGAAAAACTGTGAATACAATTTTTATAAAGAAATTGTTGATAGGCGCTCACAGTTTCTAATCAGACAGTTTCACGTCAAAGGAATACGTGAACAACAAGATGCCGAACAGTTATTAAAGAGTATTAAAGAAGTCAATGATAAGATACAAGGAAACACTCAATTACGACTGGCATACAACATTGTTCGGCGTCTGACACATCAAGTACAAACTGCCATGCAAAAAGCATAGCAGTAGTACGGAAAAGGCAAAGAAGCAGTTCTACTTTACAGAGAAGGATGGACTCTGATTGGACGTCCTTTGAAATGTCTCTATCGGTTATTTTCAAATCTCCAACTATAAATAGCAGGAGATTCAGAGACAAAAAAAAATTTCGAACACATTAAAAGCTTGTCGTTACTCTTTCGAATTGAAAACTCTAACACATTGAAAGCTCTCAACCGAACAGCATTATTTATGTGGTTCATTTATTAAACACGAGGCATTACTGCTTAAGGAATCTTCTGAGATTCACCGTGTGACCTAGTGTGCACGAGGACTAAGTTCCTTTACTTAGTCTACATTCTTGGTGTTCCCACTTTCTAAGTGAGAACACAACAGCCTTCCTTTCTGAGGGAAAGAAGGTTATCACGGGCAACTGCCAACCAGCTTACGTTCTGGGAAGAACTGAACCATCCACCCACCGGAGAAGGAGAAGGGAGGTTTGTCCTCAATCCATTTCCGATGACTTCCAGTTCTGAGGAGACTTCGAGGAGGTACCTGGCTTCGAAGAACTGAAGAAGGAGTGAAGAACAACAGCCTGGGCGAGTGATCCATTCTGTTGTGGATGGTGGCTTCTACAACATATGGCTATAGATTGTGAGGATTGTATCTTCATTACTTAGTGAATTATCGGATCAAGTTCCAAAGAGTAGACGTAGGACTTAAGGCTCCGAACCACTATAAATATCCTGTGTCATTTACAGTTTACCTACTTACGCACTACACATTTTACATTTGTGTTTTGAAACCTTCAACACCTATCTGAAAAGTGTTGAAGTGTATAACTGTTGACTGCTAATACTTGTAAATTGATAATCTAATATGCTTGCTATTAAAAACTGTTACGTAAAAACTGAACTGTCTGCAATTTAAGAGTGCAAATGACTGTCTTATTACTTTCGTTGCATATCATACGTACTCTGATCTGGGACCAACAATTACTATATTCTTCAGCACTTTTCACTAGGTCCCCTACCAACTCTTCCTTGAACACCACATCCCTGCTAATGATGAACTCCTTTTCCCTAACTATCGACACCATAACTTGTACCCTTTTACTCTTTCCTGGTACCCAATAGATATGAATTTTAAAGCCCTTTTCCCAAGCTTATCTCCTTTGATATCCGCATAAGTCAAGCAACTAAACGCTCTAAGGTTGCTGAATTCTTGAGGATGACTAGACCATATTTGTTCCATTGTTTTGAAACCTAGTGTAGTCGAGGGGCACCGATTGATCAAATAAGCTATAGTGGTCACTACTTCTGCCCCGAAAAACGACTTGGATAACTTCGCACTTATAGCATGCACCTCGTTCTAGCAATGTTCGATTGTACCTCTCTGCCAATCCGTTCTACTGAGGAGTTCCAGCCACTATTTTGTGTCTGGTAATACCTTGGTTCAAATAGTACCTCTCAAACTCCTTCGAGCAATATTAGGCCAATGTTAGTTTGTAACCTCTTCACCTTCCTTCCGGTTTAATTCTCGATCAGCACCTTCCACTTCTGGAAGGTCTCTAGGGAATCACTCTTATTCTTCAAGATGTAGACCCACACCTTCTTGGGTGATCATTGATGAGACTCATGAACTACCTCGCTTCTTTATTCGAACTAACCCTGAAGGTCCCTATAGATCTGAGTGGATGTAGTCTAGAGTTCCTTGGGCTTTTTGTCGACTTACTCCGAATTTCATTTGGTGAGGTTTCTCATAGATGTAGTTCTCACAGAAATCCAGCTCTTTGATGTTATCCCCGAGCAATAAATCTTGCTTCAATAACTCTTGTAGCCCCATCTCACTAATGTGATCGAGTCTCCTATGCTATAGTACTGACTTACCAATCATCACCATCAAAACCATCCCAATCACTGTGCTCCCCATCACCCCAATCACTTTGCTCCCCATCAGAGTGTAAACTCCATTCATTCGAGCTCTTTTTATCAAGACCAAGGATCCTTTGCATTAAGGATGAGGATTCAGTTATTTGGTTCGATACTGGCCTGCAAAACAACTGAACCAAAATAATATTAGAGGTAACCGAACCAAACCAAATAAGTGAAATAAACAAAAAAAATTCATATTCGGTTGTCGATTATTTTGGTTATAATCAAATTTTAATAAAGGTTTAATAAATTAATAAAAATTAAAAAATTAAAAATAAAAATTATATATATTTATATTAAATATATATATAATATATATATTAAAAACATATTTTTAATATATATATTTTAATAAAGATTAAAAATATATTATATATTAATTTCAATACATGTATTATACATTCATGTTGGCCCCGAAATCAGAGAATGTAATATGCAGCGGAAGTAATTATGTTATGCATTTGTTCTCCTAAACTAACTGAAACTCAGTTTAGGGTTTTTGAAAGATAAAGTTTATCTCGGATAGTTCTTAAGTAAGTTTCACAAGATATACACTTCAATACTTAAATAAGTATTCAAGGTTTAAAAGTAAGTTTGGAAGAAACTAAGTATGATGAAATTTAAAAGAAAGCAAGTAAAAGATGCAGGATTTTATAGTGGTTCGGATCTAAAAATCATACGCCCACTCTTTCGAACTTAGTCGGGTAATCCCCTAAGTTTAGTACAAGCCTCCTTACGATCTATAGATAGCCCGTTGGCACTCCGTCCTTCGATCTGCTATTTTCACTCACCTAGGAACTCCTTGTAGACTCATTCTTCAGGTGGAAGTGAGGACGCACCTCGCAACCTTCTTCCAGGTGGTTGAATGATTGTTGTTCTTCCCAGAACTCAATATTGATGGCTAGACGCATGTGATAGTCAGAATCCCAGAGTAGGAATTGACTGCTGTGAATATATCCTTGAAGGATATATTCACCTAGAAGTAGCTTAAGTTTTAATGCTTAGCCTCGTGCTTTGAACCACGTAGCACGGATGCTTAACTTGAGTTGGAAACTCAAGTCTCATGAGTAGAATTATGGAGTAAATAAAGATCTTTTCGAGTAGAAAGACTGGCAGAGTGTCGGGGCTTAGTTTTTAGAGAGATTCTTGGATGTTCTTCATTCGAGTTTTCTGGGTATTTATAGGCGATTCCTTGGACATTTGAAATTTGCACGTTGGATACAAAATTCCAGTCTTTAGAGACAAGATTGAATGATCCAATCATAATCCATGCTTTGTTTGCTCTGCTCTGAAAAGGATTGTACTTCATTTACTTCCCACCTGCTCTTGTCATACTCAGTTTCAGTCCAAGGAATCTAAGTTTGGACATCCTCGTACTGACTTTTACTTAACAATCAATTGCCTTGAAGTCTGACTAAGCTTGGTCCTCTTTGTGTTCCACGTTCTTAAAAAGCGAAGGCCTCCATACTAGCTTTCCATTGTCAGTTAGGGAACCCTCATACTGACTTCTCATAAGTCAGTATGGTAAACACTATACAGAGTACCCAAACTCAGTATAGGCCTTGGCCATACTTAGTGAAACCAAGTTTCATTCACGAACACTTCATCAAATCTCAAGCAAGTCATTTGCTTGGTCTTCAGCATCTAAATTCAATTACAACACAATTAATCCTATAAATGGATTACATTTAAGACTCTAGAAACTTAGTGCTGAAGTGAGTTTTGGCATATCAAAACATCAAATTGAGGAGGGAACTTAAAACTTAGTTCCTAACAATTTCCCCATTTTTGATATTATCAAAACCACTTAAAGAAACAGAAAGAAAAGGAAGCATGCCATACTGAGTTTACAACGACACTACTCAGTATACATGTCCTTAATTCCGTCCTACTCTAATTGGTCTTCCCCTTGAATTGGAGAGACATTACTCAAATAACCATTAGAGTGAAAAGTAAGTATGCTGCTCACACTTAGGAAAAGTGAGTTCAACCGAGTTAAAACTTAAAAGAGAGAGAGAGAGAGAGAGATTATCTAAGGTCAGTTTCAGAACTTCCATTTATTTAAGAGAGATTACAAGTATAGTGAAATTAAGAATACTGAAACTTACAAAAAGAATGAGCACCACCAGAAGATTCACGGAGGATGAGGATCAGATGAAGAAGGTTTGGATCCAGAAAGTTTGGCCATGAGCTCTGCCAGAATGTTATGCTGCTTTTGCCTCCTCTTTTCTCCAGCCTCTTCCCTTAGCCTTTGTTCTTCCTTTTCTTTCAGTCTCTACTCTTCCCCTTGACAATATCAAGAAGGGTCGAGACAGTATACTTGATCTCTGAAATGCTCGAGGAAGCTTTGGTCTCTGCTTTTCTTTAAGTCTCTGCACTTCCCCCTTAATGATATCAAGAAGGGTCGAGACAGTAGACCTGATCTCTAAAATGCTTGAGGAAGTTTCGACTTCTTTTTGCCCCAAGCAAGCTTTGAGCTCTTTATCCTTCTGCTCCATACGAGCTTTTAGCTCATCAAGCTGACTCTGAAATTGAGCTTGCATTTGATTCATCATTGAGATAGGCACAACATCATCTCCAGGAATTTGAATTAAGGACTTAAGCACTATTGAAACCACAACAAGAAGTTGGGCTCTCTCTTCTTCAATCTTCACAAGCTCTTCAGCAGCCTTGCACCTCACTTCTTTCTCTTGAAACATCTCTTTTTCAACCAATCTTTTCTGTTCTGCTTCGGCTTGTTGCCTCTGAAGCTCTACTTCTTCTTCAATTCTCCTCTTTTCAGCTAAGTGAGCTTCTTCATCGGCTATGTGCTTGAGTTCAGCTTCACGGATTCGCCTTTCTTCATCCTCCTTAGCTTTAGTCTCCATCTCTCTTCTTACTCGGCCCAGATAGTCTTCTTCTTGCATCATTTGAAATTCCTTTCCGACCTTCTCTTTTTTAGCATTCACCTTAGCAATGATTTCATTCCTCCTCTGGATCACGTGAGCAGTATGAGCCAAGCTTTGCCTGCCTGAAGTGATGGCATGAATGATTTGAATTGTCTACTCGATCGTTTGTTGAATAGTAAGCTCGACAGACAAGGACAAAGCTTGCTCCAATTCTTGACAATCTTCTTCAGCAACTTTGATCTCCTCCTCGGTATGCTCTATGACTTCCTTGATCTGACCAAGCTCAACCTCCAGCGCTGCTCATTTATTTTCTCCACCTTATTCCTTCGAGCTACAATAATTTGGCGATATGTGTCCGAAGTTGGCTCTTGAGCTGGAGCCATCTCGATTGCAGCAAGTGGATCGGAGGGAGAGTGTACTTGAGAGATTGGGATGGCTGAGATAGGAGATTCTGGCACAAAAGTATAGTTGGAGGGGGGCAATCTGTGAATAGTCATAAGAAGAGCGGAATCATCCTCTGTCTCAGCTTGATAGGCTCTAATGGTCAGCATTCTCAAGCGCACTTCCCCCTCTGTCATTTATCTCCTCTCATCTTGACCACTCCAAGCGTTTGCCCAAACCTCTTCAGCTCTCCAGTAAGTTAGGCCTAACCTGGCCTACATTATAGGAAGATCTTCGTTATTGAGCTCATGCATAGCCATGTCAAACCGCCTGCATCTTCTGAACTAATTTCTGAGCACCTTACATGCCTCCGTTCTTTCAGTTAGAAGATCCAGATAGAGAAAGATCACTTCCTCCATGACCCTTCGCTCTATCCTCTCAGAGATCTTGGCCGCCCAAGGGATGCGTTTGGCATCAGCGACCTCAATCCTGTGAATTGCGGGGCACCATTGTATTATGCGCTCTGTGGAGGATTCGGGATGTGGTATTCCACTCAAAGGCACTTTATATTCAGGAAATTGACTAGGCCGATTCACATCATCCTTGATTCTTTCGTCCCAGGGGTGTGGCTACCAGTCTCTTCAGTCAGTCTAGGACTGAGCACATTATCGTCTTCTCCAGAAGAAATTAAAAGCATAGAGTCATTAGAACTGATGCTCATCACATCACCTCCTTCCTCACTTCTATGAGAACCCTCAGCATGAGCTGACTTAGCTTGAAGCCATAAGCCTCTTGCCCTTATCTTGCTCTTCTTCACTCTCCATCTCCTGATCAGCCTCAGTATCAGGCTCCTTCTCAGATTCAGGCTGATGAGTAGCCTCTGTTTCTTTCTCCTTCTCCTATTCCGTCAGTTTTACCGGGGTGGTTGCCCGCTCATCACCCCCTTGTTCCTCCGGGCCCTCCATGGCCTGCTGAGAAGCTTCTTAAGCAATCTCAAGAATGATTTCCTCATGTACTACTAAGTCTTTCTCGGGTACATGTTGAGACTCAGTTTGATGAGGAGGTTGTTCCACCTCTATTTCCTCATCCATCTGCTCAAAATGTGCAGAACCCTCCTCTGCCTCCTTCTCTTCTCCACCTTCTTTCGCCGGTTGTTCTGGGTCGGTCACCTTTCTTCTTCAATTTCCTTCTCCATCATAACCTCCACTACGGGTTGCTCAGGCTGCTCATACTGATATTCAAGGTGTTGGTCAGCACCCTGAGCTTCCATGCAAAGATCCTCGAAAGAATGCTGGTCAGCGGTCTCAGAGAGGAAAAGAATATTGATATCTTGGGGAATGCCAACCTCTGGACCCTGAAAATCCAGCTTGCACTTTGTGGAGGGCTCGCACACCTTCTCCTTTCTTTTCACTGGTACCTCCTCTTCTTGTGCTCTTTTCTTTCGGATCAGACGTTTAACAGGCTCAGTTCGGGGCTTTCTTGGAATGTTTATAGAAATGTGACCTTGAAAAGGTTGAGGCCCCTGAACTGGCTGAGCTGACGTCTCCTCGCTGAACTTCTTTATCAGCTTCCTCTTCTTCTTCTTTGGTTGATCCTTGGTCGGATCCTCCCCAAGCTTGGTCAATTGGGAGAGCTCCTACATGACCTTCTGCAAGCTCTCCTCTTGCTAAGTTGTGGTCTCTTGTTGTTCAGCTGTATCCTCCACTGGCCTATCTCCACCACCACCATCATCATCTTCATCATCATCCTTAGTGGCATTAGGCTCACCCACTTCAGATTTGGTTAGGATGAAGTTAGTGGGAATCAGCAGCTCACCATCATTAACCTCCGGCAGCAATTTCTCCAAAAGATAACTCACCTTTAGGCCGAAGCCTACACCGATGGAGAATTGTCCGGTCTTCTCAATTGTGGACTTCCTGCTCACATAGTCCAACAACCGTTCAAAGAGAAACTCAGCCCAGTCTCCATGAACTTCGTCATCGATGGTCATAAGTATAGAATACTTTTTTCGGTCCATCTTAGAAAATGAGCCCATCTCGCAATGCAACATCCTTATGGCGAAGTTAGCGAGAAACTTGTAGAATGGATCAAGCTTGTTGGTCTTGTGGTTCATTTTCCAGGAGGTGGTGACTTCATCAAGTTTCCAATCAGTCTAGTAACCCTCCATAATCTCTTAGACCTTCTGGTTATCGACCCCCTATCTATAATGCTGAATTTTTGTTCCCCTGTTCCTTTGCTTGAACACCTTTTTGAGCAATCTAGGTGTTACCACAACCTCAGTTCCAGCCACCTAAGTGGTGAAGAACTTCTTGTCTTTGTCAACCACAACATTGGCATAGAATTCTGCATCCAAAAATGGATGAAAAATCTTCGGTCGAGCCCTTAAGTAGTAAACAATCCTCTCCCTTGATAACTTCTTTGCTAGCCGTCGGTCTGGACAAGCTTCCCAGACATTTGAGAATCTTCTCCTTCGTCACCAGTGTCTCCCTCCTTTGTTCTGGTGACAACTTCTTGAGATTGGAATGGAATAGTTTCAGAATCTGAGAATATGGACGATCAACATATTTGACCGCTAGCTCCTTCTTTTTGCCTGAACTGGAAGTTTCTCCGGCTGGTTTTTGTGGAATTTTGACAGATTTTTTTGGTGCCATGATTTGAAGGTGATGATTGGCAATAATTGATCGAGAATGATTGTCGAATGACTTCATTTTGGATGAATTTATGGAAAAAGTGAAGGTTTGAAGCTTGAGAATGGATGAAAATGGCAAAGTAATAAAATCTTTAACTGTCATTTTTCATCAGTTTAAATAGGGTAAAAAGGTAGAGATCGGATGGGTTGGATTAGGTTAACAGACACAAGATCGATGGCTGGGAAACACCATCGATTGAACTAATTTTGACGGATTTGACGTGGGAGTGGGGTTTGTCCATGTTGATGCGCTAATTCATCGCCACCTTTGAAGAATTTAATGCGGCGTATACGATAAGCTTTTCGTTTGAAATTTGAATTCCGGCTTTATATCTATATTGACTAAGAGTCATCTTCTAAACTGAGAGTTGGAACTCAGTTTGATTCCGCATCATTCCTTCATAATATTCTAAGTATAAAAACCAAAACTTGGTTTTTCTTGGAGAGTCAGTATAGTCCACCAATATCTTCAGAAATTTGGCTAAGTGTTGGAGACTCATAATAAGTACATGTCTTCTATACTGAAACTTAGTTGAGAGTAAGTTTCACTCCTTTGCATAGACACCACTTAGAATAATCTTTGGAAATTTGGCTATGTATGGAACCTTCATACTGAGAAGTAAGCCAAATCTAAAAGCTGAGAGTTTGTACTCAGCTTTAATCCGCATCCGTAGTCTTCAAACAAAATTTTCTTCGATCTTCACACCAAATTGGAACATGTTGGTCACACCACTTGAAATAATCGAAAAAAAATTAATCTTCTAAGTGAAACTGAGAGTTGGGACTCAGTTTTGGTTAGTATCACCTCCATCATACTTAGAAATTGAGAGAACTAAGAAATCCACAAAACTAAGAGCTCAAACTTAGTTTTGTTCCGCATCTACTCCTCTTTGATTGAAATCTCATCGAATTCAAGCAAACCAAGCTTAATACATAACTCCTTGAATCGGGTTTCAGGAAGTGGTTGGTGAAGATGTCCGCTAGTTGATCTTCAGTACAAATGTATTCTATGGACACATACTTCTTCTCGAAATGATCCCTGATAAAGTGATGTTTGATGTCGATGTGCTTGGTTCTTGAACGATGTACTGGGTTCTTTGTGATGCACATAACACTGCTATTATCACAGTAGATAGGTACACACCCATTTTCGACTTCGTAATCAAGTAATTGTTGCTTTATCCAAAGCACTTGAGCAGTACAACTAGCAGAAGCCACATACTCAGCTTCGGTTGTTGACGTGGCCACAGAGTGTTGCTTCTTGCTAAACCAACTAATCAGTTTATGTCCCCGGAACTGACAAGTTCCATTTGTGCTCTTTTGGTTGATTCTGCATCCTCCAAAATCTGAATCTGAGTAAGCATTAAGAGTGAGCTCGCCAGTTTTGGGGTACCAAATACCTAAGGATTTTGTCCCTTTGAGGTATTTCACAATTCTTCTTACAGCCTCCATGTGTGACTTCTTGGGATTTTCTTGAAACCTCGCACATACTCCAACTGACTAGGAAATGTCAAGCCTGCTCGCGGTCAAATATAACAGTGATCACATGATTCATCTGTAATTCATTGGATTGACTGCTTCTCCTTCTACATCAAGATTAATCTGAGCACTGGGGCTCATAGGAATCCTCAAGGGCTTGGTCTATTCTAGACAAAACTTGTTTATCAAGTCCTTGGTATACTTCTTTTGGTTGATGAAGATTCCTCCTTCGGACTGAATAACTTGAAGACCCAGAAAGTAAGTCAGCTTATCCATCATGATCATCTGGAAATTGCTTTGCATAAGTTGGGCAAACTTTTCACATAGCTTCAAGTTTCTACATCCAAATATAATATCATCGACATAAATTTGAACTAAAAGGATTGTCTGATCCATCCTTGATCCTGAATAGAGTTGTGTTGATCTTTCCTTTCTGGAAACCGTTCATGAGGAGAAACTGAGACAAGGTTACATACCGAGCTCGGGGTGCCTGCTTCAACCTATAAAGAGTCTTTCTCAATTTGTAAACTTGGTTTCCTTCTTCAAAGCTTAGGGATTGTTCCACATATACTTCTTCTTTGAGCTCCCCATTCAGAAATACACTCTTCACATCCATCTGAAAGACTGTGAAGTTGTAGTGTGCGGCATAAGCAAGGAATAGTCTGATAGCTTCAAGTCTGGCTAACGGAGCAAAGGTTTCATCGAAGTCGGTCCCTTCACACTGATCATAACCCTTTGCCACGAGCCTTGCTTTATTCCTTACTATGTTCCTGGTCTCATCTGTCTTATTCTTGAACACCTACTTCGTGCCAATAATAGATTGATGGCTTGGTCGATCCACCAAGTAACATATTTCGTTTCTTTTAAACTCAGCAAGCTACTCTTGCATGTCATTGATCCAATCAGTGGACTTCAGAGCATCTCCTATTTTTGTAGGCTCTGGATTTTGGGAGATGAAGCAAGTAAGTAGGTCACTTCCTTGCCTCGTGCGTACTCGGTTGAAAATATTTTCAAGCACGGCTTCTTCTGGATGGTGTCTCAACCACTTAGGTCTCTGGAGCTGAGTTACTTCAAGAGGTTAAATAAACACTCCAGGATATTCAGTACCGTCTGTTCCCGATACTGGAACTTGATTTAAAGTTGATTCCACCATGGCTAGATCTTCTGGAGTAAGAACTTGATCTTCAGCTTCTTGACTTGCACCTTCTTCTCCAGTAGTGACTTCTACGATCTCTAGTCTTTGATCTTCTTGATTCACTTTGGGTTGTATATCTTCAGGTTGAGCATTTTCTTCTTCAAAAAAGTCAGTATAGCCCGGCAAGTCAGTTTCAGCTTGGCCGTCAGACTGAGTTTCTTCTTGCACGCCTGAAGTTCCCCCTTGATTGATACCTGCATTAATTGTTAGTGAATCTATGGCCTCAGCAAAGTCAATTGCATCACCGGTCTGGTCCTCTGGAGTACTTGATTGATCATTCATAGATCTAGCCTGAGAAACTATATTAAGATCTTCCTTTTCAAACTCAGTTTCTTACCGTCATCCTTGATCTCGTGATCACCAAGCTCCAGGTCCTTGAAGGTCCTACGCACTAAGATAGACTCATAAAAAACAACAGATCATGTTACTTCCACAAGTCCTGTTGTCTTGTTAAGTAATCTATATCCCTTGTATGATGGGTGTCCATACCCGAGGAAAACACCTTCATCTGCCTTAGGACAAAAAGTATTTAACTTAGACTTTCCGTTATTATGGATGTAACATGGAGAACCTAAGGTACATAGATGAACTATAGAAGGCTTACGACCATTGTAGACCTCGTACGATGAGCTTATTTTCCTTTATCGTGGGAAGAATTATTTTTGCTAACACATGTGCTGCAAATAAATATATTTAAATATTGTTTGGAATTATTGTTAGAAATTACTTCTTTATTATGATGTTATGATGTGCCAAACATACCACTAGTTTAGTTATCTCTAGATAGGTTTAGTTCAAACTTGTAATGTCTTATTTTAGGATTCATCGAGTTGTAAGGAGGGCTGATCACAAGCTTGTTTAGAGATTGCTGGCTCAAATGCCTTCACTAGCAATGGCCTTTACCATTGGAGTGTTGGGATTATATACTGAAAGCATATATGATTAAGTGTTTTGTACACTGGTCTTCATATATGTGTTGCCACAACAATGCTCGCTGTCTGATAGAACAAACATACAACGAACCATAATATCCTATTATCTCGCCTATA
>JAPKLW010001749.1:0-31743 GCA_026898455.1 Plectranthus barbatus | reverse complement strand
CTAGATCCATCCTATGCAATTAATTTTGTAGGAGCATGCATGGGATTTGCATGGTTTATTTAATTAAAATTTATTCCTGGTATCCTAAAAACGACCCTTGGCAAGAAATTCATAATGGCAACTCGTGTTGTCCATCGTAGACTCAAACCCTACATGGAGGTAGCTGGCTGACATGCCATCTCTCGTTGGTGGTCCACCATAAGCTTATCACATGATGTCACCAGCAAAGGCGGTTCCTCAAACCAGCGATATGGAGACACAACGAGCCAAGATAAGCAAGTGCTTTCCAAGTAAATACTTTAAAAAAGAAGATCTTAAAGTCTGCGATCCTTAAAGCTTGTTAATCCAAAGAATCAACCAACAGACATTCCTCGGACTGGCTCAAAGTCGTTCTGACTAAAGCCTGCAACATGCTCTGACAGAAAAGGATGCAACAATTTAAGAAAATTTAGACTTCCGATTGGACGGATTCATTTGATCTCACAACAGCTTCAAATTGAAACCTCTCCAAGTGAGCCTATAAATAGAGTCAGCAATTCAATTAGAGAAGGTTAACAATATTGAATCTAACTTCACGAATCACAAAAGCATTGACACTCTGTTGAATTTCATACTCAAACATTATAAAGCTTTCTGACTATTTATCAGCTTTCTGTGTGCATTATTGGACACGAGGCTCTGTGCATCAAGCAAGAGATATTACTAAAGTTTTCTTACTCTCTATGAAAGAAAACATCTTGGAGTTATCACATCTCTCGTGATAACTATTACAGTTGTATATCGTAAGCTAACATTCGGGAAAGAACTAAAAGTCCCATAACTAATTGATGGTTGAGTGGTGCACTCACACTTTAGATAAGAAGAAGTGAAATGAGCAAAGGACTTGGTGAGTGCGATAGTGGACTGGTGGACGTGGGCATTCACCAGCTAGCTAAATATCGTACAACATATTTGTAATCTCAAGCTTAGTGATTTCCAGACTTGACATAGGATAATTTTGTCCGAACCTCTATAAATCGTTTGTTCTTTACTGCTTGCTTTGAGTTTCTTACATCGGATTTAAAAACCAACTCCTCAAGTGTTGGATTATATTCGAATATTGACTAAGTTAACAAGCTCGCTAATGAACCAGTTTTAAAAACCCGAGCTTGTACCATAACAGCCAACATGGAGAGTGCAAGCTGGCAAGACTTCTGCTGCGTATATACATAGTCTAATTTGGGACCAACAAATGGTATCAAAACAGTTGGTCTTAACAGAGTAGCTATTTTTAGTCGCTTGGACCAAAATCTTGAAGGGATTTTCGCAAACTAAATGGCAAATCCAAATTTCAAGATTGAATATTGGATATGTAAAATAAATTGCTATGCCTATAATAAAACATAGCATGCTCCTATTGAATGCAAAACTAGTTTTACGGAATACCAGGATTGTATCTTGCTAACAAAAATTTAATCCTACAAGATGAAGGAATTAAATCTCTGAATTTAATTAAATTAAATTTGAAATTAAGAGAGAGAGAAGAAGAAGTAAGATCTTCTGGATCTAATCTTCTGATTTGTATCCTTTGCTCTGATCCGGGTATCTGGTGAAGATTCCTTCCGCATATCGTGCCAACTTAGAAGAAAAATTTCCTTACCCTGGCCCAGATCCAGTCGCCTACTGTAGCTCCCAATTCTCTGGTTTGCTGTTTAGAAACTTATGATCTTGTGGTGTGTTGTGATCTGAGTATCTGAGAGGTATTTATAGGAGAATTTTGATCCCTAATGGGCTTAAGCTTTTGATGAGCCAGACCAGGGACCCGTATGCAAATAAAAAATAAGACCTATCAATTAATTCAACCCAAAATATAATTAATTAATTAATATTGATTCATGCCACCAGAGAATCAATATTGTCCTACACCTTTGTTACCACGTTGTGAGGAACATGTTGCATAGGCTTGGTATATCCGCATATTTAAGGTCAAAGACATTAATTAATTAATTTAAGCTCTAACAAGTCAATAAATTAATTAACATGTTTTGTTCCTGAGTCAATCCACTTAACCTTTTCACTTATGCTTGAACTTAATCAGCCTACATGACTTTAGCATAATGAACCTGTTGAGCTGCTCAAGGAATGTTACCATCCTATACTGGATATGGTTACCTAGTTCCAGTCATAGACAGTCATACACAAACTACTACCACCCAAGATATAGATATACGAGTGCATCAAAGACTCTCCACCATTGTATCTCAAAGAGATACTGAAATCTGTATATACCTCCGTACCTTCATTAGGCCTAGAATTCCATCAAGCCATCAAGATCAAGATTCCTTTAATGCCAGATAAATAATCAATCAATCTTTACTTAGGTCATTATCAATGCATACCGAATGCACCAGCATACATAGCAACCAAGATAAGCTGTTTATTACCGCGTATGTTACAGCTTATACCAACTATCAATCCTGAGACAATTGAGACTATGATAACTGTTTATATCTCACTAGGTCAAGGGATCCATTCGATCTTCTTTGATCTACTACAAACTATAAGATCTCCCTATCAACGAGATAAGAGGATAAAGTCGTTTGTGATACATGCTTGGTAATTCAGACAGGAGATGAACATACAACATTAATGATTCCCATTATATTAACCAAAAAAAGCTTTTGTTCATAATATACCAATCATAATGCTTTTAGTATACAAACCCATCAATCCTATCCTTGTATTTTCTATCTAGCGAGAAGGTTAGGATGAATATCTCAAAGCTTCTACCTTATAATGAATAGAAGCTCGCAACATAGAAGAAGAGATCTACGATCTAGCTGAAGAACATCCATCCCGAAATGGCCAATGTGCTAGACACTTGACCCAAAAAGATTATGAAGGTCAATGTTTCTCTTGGAGGTAGCACTATTTGTCCAGAAATGATCGAGAAGCCATACACAGAATGGAATCTCGAGGATAAGAAGCGAGTCCAGCTAGACTCCATAGATCACGAGTTGATCCTCTCAGCTCTCTCAGAGGCCATGATTGAGGACATAATAGACTTTGATAGTTCAAATCTTAGCCGTCTAAGCCAGGAGATAGACCAAATGAAGTGGAAAAAACTTCAGGTCTGTGTTGACAAATATGAGTCCTTCATGATGCTTCCTGGAGAGAGCATCAAGGATATGGAGGTCAAGTTCAACTCGATTGTCAGCGAGTTGAAGGCATTGGACCGGGTGTACTCCACAACAAATATTAATGCCAAGATCCTAAAATGCCGAAGGAGTATTGGTTTGTGAAGACGACCACTCTTAAGAAGAAATATCTTCTCGAAGATGTCCACCAAGGAGTTATTTGCTCAACTTCAAGCTCATGTTTGAGACATCAACATTGCGAACAAGAATTAAGCTATCGGAGCAACCACCAGTTCGCCAAGTAAGCATGCCGAAGATGCTTCCTATTTCATGAAAAGGGATTTCCAGAATCAAAGAAGACCTAAGAAGCCCTTTCACTCAAAGAGGCCAGTGGGGAAACCAATGACAGAAGCCCCCACCACATCTACCTCTACTTTAAAGGAAGGAGACCGCTCAGTAGCTGAGCTTGGAGAATAGATGCGCCGACTCTCAAAGCCTTTGGAGAAAGCCAACGCAATACCTAACAGTCTCAATCAGTTGAGAAGAGGTTCGTGAAGAGACCTCAACACTCATGCTTTTAGTGCAACTCTCCCGACCACCTAAAGTTCGAGTGTCCACATGTCGACAAGGAGGAGAGAGACAGACTAAGCCATTTGTTCGAGATAAGAGCTTCAAAGGACGTCGCCAAAGCTATGCTTTCCATGACGGTGGTTCCTCATATTTCTGACTATGAAGACGGGTCAGTGTCGTTTTAGTAAGAGTTGGCGGAAGAGGCAATGTTGGCATTTATGACAGCATCAGAGATGATGCAGAAGCTGATGAAGAGTGCAAGCACTAACGATTACTTATGATATAATTAGCTCTTTATCATTTTCTGTTAAGCATTGACGTAGAAATCCTACCTTAATTTGATGTTTATATATGTCAAAACTATATACCAAAGTCTAGGTCTTAGATTTATTACCTCATGTAATCTTTGTATAGGATGATCAAGTTGTAATCATCTAGGAGGAAGGAAGTCAACAAAACTGTGGAATAGTTTTGAAGAAGACACCATTCAGACGAGACAATTGTCGTATCTAGAAGAGAAGACGAGCAGAGCAAGGTCACAAAAACTGTGAACACATTCTTTACATGGAAACTGCTAAGAGGTACTCACAGTTTCAGATCAAGAAAGTTTCGCATCAAGGAATGCGTGCATGATAAGATGTCGAACAAGTCGCAGGAGAACTTCAAAGAAGTAAATGATAAAAGACAGACAGATACTCAGCTGCGACTGGCGTACAATGTTGTTCAACGTCTGACACAACAAGTACAAACTGCTCAGAAAAAATAGTACGTTGTAGCAAAAAAAGCCGAGAGACAAGCAACTTTTCAGAAGAGCATCGATTATGATTGGACATCCTTTCCAATGTCTCTACAGGCTATTTTCTGGTGTCTCACCTATAAATAGCAGGATCAACAGAGACTTAAAAACCTTTGCCTCTCTGCTCATCTGAATACTCTAGCAGATTTGAATCTCCGACATATTTATTGTCTCTCAACTGAAACTAAAGCTCAAGCATTTAACGCTATCAAGCGAGAAGAGATTAATATTGTGGTCATTTATTGAACACGAAGCATTCATTGCTAACAGAATTTTTGGCAATTCACCGTGTGACTTTGAGTACACGAGGATTAAGTCAGCTAACTTAATCTACTATCTTGGTGTTCTTACTTTCTGAAGTAAGAACATAGCAACCTGATCTTGCAAAGGAAGAATATGTTATCACGGGCAACTGCTGACAAGCCGACGTTCTGGGAAGAACACAACCATCCAACCTACCGAAGAAGGAAAAGGGAGGTTTGTCCTCAGTCCGACTTCGAGCCGGTCCACAGAGAAGATGCAGAGCCTTCGACGGACTGAAGAAGGAGTGAAGTACAACTACCTGGGCGAGTGATCTATTTTGTTGTGGACAGAGGTCTCTACAGCAACTGGCTATAGATCGTGAGGATTGTATCGTCATAACATAGTGAATTACCGGATTTGATATCCGAAGAGTGGACGTAGGACTTGAGGCTCCGAACTATTATAATATCCTGTGTTGTTTATAGTTTTATTTACCTTACGCACCTTACAGTTTTCAACTATATCTTGAAACCTTCAACACTTACAGCGCAAGTGTTGAAGCGTATAAAATGTTAACTGTTCAACCTATAAAATTATTAACCTAATCCCCTGGCTAAGTAAACTGAGTTTTAAAACTGTTAAGCAAAACTGTGTCACTTAGAATCTGAACTGCTCATACTTAGAGTGTATTTAACTTCTTAAATACTTCCGTTGCATATTACTCGTACTCTGATCTGGGACCAACAAGTGATATCAGTGCAGGTCGGTCTTTCTAGACTGTCCTGTCTTGAATCGCTTAACACCGGATCCATAATTCATTACACTCTAACTGTTTGTTTAGTGTGTTTAGCGAGCAGATTATTTTTAGAAAATGATGACTTATCCTAGCCATCCTAAGTACAATCCAGAGAAGTTTGAAGTATGGAAGAAGAAGTGTCTTATTCAGCTAAGAGCTCAACATCCAGAGATGGATGAAGTTCTGCAAAATGGACCTCTGATGATCCAGATGCCTAGAGTCAGAACTGCGGTAGGAGATGATCCAGGAAGTGTCGAATACGTAGACAAGACAAAGGTGGACTGGATTTTTTAGGACAAGAAACGACATCAAATCAACTACATCGCACAGGAGATGATTGTACAATCTCTCCCAGACTCCCTTCAGGATGCAGCCGTAGAGAACAACACGGCCAAAGAGCTTTGGGATTGGATCAACGATCTCACTAAAGAAACAGAAGTGATGAAATGCAACAAGAAACAGGTCATCGTGGAAAAGTTTGAATCATTCCAGATTCTACCTGGCGAGACAATCAAATCGATGGAAGCAAGGTTCAACACCATCGTCAGTGACATGAAGAATCTTGGAAGAGAAGAAAAAGTGGCAGACATGAATGCCAAAATTCTCTCAAGACTGTCAAGGAAGACTGGTTTGTTAAAACCACCAGCCTGAAGACCATGGACCTCTAAAAAATGTCCACCAAAGAACTGTTCGCCGAACTGCAAGCCCATGAGTGGGATATTCAGATGGTGAACAGAAATGAAGCTGTTCGAAGCCCAAATTCAGCAGTTGATGGTGATGCAGCATTCTTTGTAAAGAGAGATTTCCAAAGGCGCTCAAAAATGCTAGTTTACTTCGAGAAAACTGCCCATCAATCTTCACCTGTGAAGGATACCTCCAAAATAGTTCAGAAGAAGGAAACTGAATTGTCGGTCGCCAAATTGGAGGAACAGCTTAGGAACCTGACCACACTTCTCGAGAAGGCGAAAGGAAAGGAAAAGGAAGCACAAACCAGTGAGCAAAGGTTTTCGAAGAGAGATCCACGCACATGCTATGAGTGCAACTCTCCAGATCATCTAAAGTATGAATGCCCCCTAGTCTCTCAGTAGGAGAGAGACAGATTGAAGAAGGTGTTCGAGAAGAGAGAATCCAGAGCTGTTGCCCAAGCAATGCTCACAATAACTGAAGTGCCAGATGTTCCGGATCATGATGATGGATACTACATGTCTGAGGATGAAGGAGATGAGGAAGCAATACTTGCTTTCATGGCAGCAATTAGTGGAGACGTTACCGATGACGAAGAAGAAAGCGCTTCAAACTGTGAAATCCGGGTAACAACCAATCTGCCCTCATGTAGTACTTCTATATTCTTTGATGATTGTTCTGAACCATGTTATTCAAGCTCTGAAAACATCACTTTTAAAAAACTTATTAAGGAATTTGAAAATTTTCATGAAATAAAAGATAAAGTGATTAGTGAAAATGCCTCACTGAAATCAGAAATTTCAGTTTTGACCAATGAAATCGAAATAACAAGGTCAATCAGTGAGGAACTGGAAAAACTCAAGGGGGAACATTCAAAACTTCTTAAAGATTTTGTAAATGTTTCAAAAGATTGTGACTCCTTGAAGAAAACCGAACCTGTTAAATGTGCATGTTCTTTCAAAAAGAGTTCTAAACAATTAGATGAAATCTTGAATTTTCAAAAGCAATACTCTGATAAACAGGGAATCAGTTTCACTAAACCTAAATACGATACATCCATGAGCATGCATGCATCTACATCTAGGACTAACAAAACATCATTGTGCTCTGTCGAAGCAAATCTTAGTCCAAGTCATACGGTTTGGAAAGGAAAGGACATTCTCAAAGAACCAGTTAATCATAGTGTCAAGACCAAATGCTGGTCAAAATTTGACCCTAAACTGGTACTTCGACAGCATAATGACACAGTTCAGAAACTGTCTAAAGCAACTGTCTAGAGGAGATATAATCCTTCCTCAAAACTGGACAAGCATAATCTTCCATATGCAAGGAATCCAGTTTTACCAACCAGAACGACTGAGCAACATGTAAATGTTGCAAGGAAGTCTATTCGACAACCGGATAGAAATCCAAGAAGTCATGATAGAGCTCAGTTCTATCACAACAGTCAACCGAATAGGGGGAACATCTATTTGAGGCCTGAGTCGAGACAACTATAATCTCAAAAGACTGTGATGGCTACACACCCGAGAACAGTTTCTCGAGACTCTTTCCAGAACAGTTGGTTCAGGAAGAGTTCACACACCACAGTCACACATAACATGCATTCACATAACACACACTTCATCAAAAGAAAGGTAGATAAATCACAGCAAAGTGATTTAGTTTCACGAACCGCAAGGGTGAAACAAGTGTGGATACCAAAAGGTTGGACCCACATGACTGAGACCAAGTCCCCGAAAGAAGGTTGGATCCACATGACTTGCAGAGACCAAGTCCCCAAAAAAAGATAAGAACGTGGATCTTAGATAGCGGATGCTCAGCTCATATGACAGAAGAAAAGGATCTAATCAAGAACCTTGTGATGTTCGAAGGAGCATTAGTCAGTTTTGGGAACAAGGCCACTGGTCAAGTTATTGGAAAAGGATGCGTGGAGCACAACGGAATTATCATTCAGAACGTATCCTTAGTCACTAGTCTGAAGCACAATCTTCTCAATAGAAGTCAACTGAGTAAGAGTGCCTACATTGTCAGATTCAAATAATCAGAGTGCCACATAATAGACAAGATGTCAGACAAGACCATAATCAGAGGAATCAGAAGAGGAGGTCTCTACATAGTAGATTGGTCCAGTGGAGAACGAGGGACATGCCTCATAGCACTCAGCTCCTCAGAAGGAATAAACTGGTTGTGGCACAAAAGGTTTAGCCATCTGAATTTCAACTCAATTCGACACTTGGCGAAGCACAATCTAGTTGTAGGACTGCCACAGAAGAAGTTTCAGAAAGAAGGAGTGTGTAAATCGTCTCTGCTCGGTAACAGATGAAAGCCTCTTTCAAGAACAGGCCAGTCACAGCGAGCAAAGAAAGAATCTTGGAACTACTTCACATGGATCTGTTTGGACAAGTCACTCCACCCACAATCGGAAAAAGGCAATATACCTTGGTGGTTGTTGATGATTATTCAAGGTACACATGGGTAGTACTGCTTAAATCCAAGGACGAAGTCAAAATTCAGTTACCAGAACTGATAACACGCCTTCAAAATGACAAAGGAGTGAAACTCAAGAGAATAAGATCAGACAATGGGACAAAATTTTGCAATGGACCTCTTATGGACTTCTGTGCTGAAATTGGAATTGGCCATGAGAAGTCTGCACCTAGAACACCTCAACAAAATGGTTTTGCTGAGCGAAGAAACAGAACACTTAAAGAAGCAGTGAGAACCATGATGGCTGACACCGATCTTGGAAAGGGATTTTGGGGAGAAGCCTTGATGACAGCCTGCTACACATAGAACAGAAGAGCATTCAACACGCGGCTGCACAAGACACCCTACGAGATCTACAATGATCGTAAGCCTTCTATAGCTCATCTTCGTGCTTTCTGCTCTCCATGTTATATTCACAATAATGGGAAGTTCAAGTTGAATACCTTCAGCCCAAAGGCTGATGAAATTGTGTTCCTCGGGTATGGACATCTTTCGTACAAGGGATATAGGGTATTCAACAAGACAACCCAACTTGTGGAGATAACTTGTCATGTTGTTTTTGATGAAGCTACTTTAGTGCGCAGGAAACTTCAAGAACTGAGTTTTGGGAATCATGAGATCAAGGATGTCACTAAGGAATCAAAGAGTGATCTTGTTCATAATCAAACAATTCCTCCGACTAGATCTATGAGTGATATCCCTGAGACTCTAGTTACCTCGACTGAACTCCAAGAAGTTGAGAGGGCCCATGATACAAACGCCATCGCGGAGGCCTTAAAGACCACAAACATTGAAGATTCAGGTGAAAAGAAGCCCCCTGAAGCACAAAATGCGGTCTTAGATGCAGAGCAAGCTGACACCAAGGAAGTTAACGTGAAAGATGCTAAGGAAGCAGATTAAGCCAACTGATATTCAGAATCAAGATGCTAATCAGAATACAGTTTCTGAACAAGGAGACAAAGGTGTTTCAGAACAAGAAGGTGAAGGAGTTTTTGAAGAAGAAGAAAAAGAAGAAACAGTTCCAGTTGAATCACCTCAGAGGGAACATTCAACAGTCTCTGGAGATCCAGCAGCTCGTGCTGAAGCCGTACCTGTGAAGAAGCCAAACTGGTTAAGAGATCATCCCAAGGAAGCTATCCTTGATGATATTGGAAATCCTGTTCGAACCAGACTAGGCACAGCATTGATGTCTTGCTTCCTATCTCAGATCGAACCAGTAAAGGTCACTGAAGCCTTACAATCAACAGAATGGAAAAATGCGATGCAGGAAGAACTAAATGAGTTCACTCGCAACAATGTGTGGTATCTGGTGGATCAACCCACACATCAGTCTGTGATCGGTACCAAGTGGGTCTTCAAAAATAAAAGAGATGAGACCGGTACCATTGTTCGAAACAAGGCAAGATTGGTTGCAAAGGGATACGCTCAGTGCGAAGGAATAGACTTTGATCAGACATTTGCGCCAGTTTCCACACTCGAAGCTATTCGGCTATTCCTGGCGTATGCAGCCTACCATAACTTCACAGTTCTACAGATGGATGTGAAGAGTGCCTTCCTAAACGGCGAATTGAGGGAAGAAGTTTATGTAGAACAGCCTCCAAGTTTCGAGCAAGGAAATCAAGTCTACAAGCTAAGGAAAGCTTTATATGGATTAAAACAGGCACCTAGAGCATGGTATGAAACTCTCTCACAGTTTCTGCTCAAAAATGGATTTGAAAAGGGTGCTATAGATCGAACATTATTCAAGATAAAGGATGGAGAGGACATCCTACTTGTTCAGATCTATGTAGACGATATCATCTTCGGAAGCAAAAATACCAAGTTATGTGAGAAGTTTGCCCAGCTAATGCAAAATAAATTCCAGATGAGTATGATGGGCAAGATGACATATTTTCTTGGTTTGCAAGTTGATCAATATGACGAAGGGATTTTCATAAGTCAGAAGAAGTACACTCAAGATCTGATCAACAAATTTTGTCCTAAGAAGACAAAATCACTAAGGATTCCTATGAGCACCAGTTCTCAGATCACTCTTGATGAAGAAGGAGAACCTATCAACCGGACAGCTTATAGAGGAATCATTGGATCTTTACTGTATCTAACTGCAAGCCGACCTGATATATCTTGTGTCGTGGGCTTATGTGCAAGATTTCAGGCGAATCGTAAGAAGTCACACATGGGAGCAACCAAAAGAGTTGTAAGATATCTAAAGAGCACAGAGTCTCTAGGTATTTGGTACCCCAAAACTGATGGAATCATGTTGAATGGATTCTCTGATTCAGATTTTGGAGGCTGCAGAATTGACAGAAAGAGCACAAGTGGAACGTGTCAGTTTTTAGGACATAAACTGATCAGCTGGTTTAGCAAGAAATAGCATTCCATGGCTACATTGACTACAGAAGCAGAGTACGTAGCAGCAGCCAGCTGTTGTGCTCAAGTACTTTGGATAAAGCAGCAGCTTAGGGATTATGGAATTGATACAGGATGTGTTCCTACCTATTGTGATAGCAACAGTGCAGTCTCAATCTCTAAGAATCCAGTTCTACATGCTAGGACGAAGCACATTGATATTCGTCATCATTTCATTCAAGACCATGTCGAAAAAGAGGATATCTCGGTGGAATACATCAGAACTGAAGATCATCTAGCAGATATTTTCACTAAACTGCTACCTGAGGATCGGTTCAAAGAGCTATGCATCAAACTTGAGCTTCTAGAGTTTGATGGAATCTCAAGAGAAGGAGATGCAAATTGATTGTCGCACAGTCTAACTGTACATATTGAATAACAGTGATTAAGTCAATTATAGTCTGTCATTGTTCGTGTTTGTTGAAGACAAAGAAGAAAAGAAGAGTACATTCATTAAAAAGGATACATAGAGTCAAGTCATCCATACATTGAGTCTACAACTAAGAACATAAAAGTTCACTTCAACTGAAGGAAAGCAGGATAACAAATACATCACTTGACTCTGATATTTCAACAATCTCCTCAAGGATGAAGACGGCGATATGAAGGATAAAAATCAGAATCCTTCATTCCGGGCCAGCAAGGGAGAAGAGAAGGGACCTCTTGCTCGAGAAGCCAACTCAGTTGCATACCAAAAGGAATTGGAGTGTGAGGCACATTCTAAAAGGCATGTCACACCTTGTCAAAGATGAAAGAGGCCCAATCAATCTCAGCTTCATTATCAAAGGCCATCATCGCCTTCCAGATGAGTGGAAAGAAATCATGATGCTCCATAGGATTACCGACAATCATATGATTGATGATGTCGAAAGTAATTTGATATCGAGGCGTTAGCCACCTAGAAGAGGCGGTCGGATGGAAACTTACGGTCGAGTTTCTCCATTGATGCCAAGCCAACCATTCGGGCGATGTAACTTCCTTGAGATAGTCTATGACAGGAACACCATCATGAGGAAGTTTGAAACTAGTTGAGAAGGACTCAACTGACCAGCAGAGCTGTTGACCGTTGATGTTAGCAATTACCTATCCATCTTCGGTAATGCTGCAGTCATTGGCAATCACCTTCAACGTATCCTCCAAGAATCTATATGGTGCCCTAGTTACAAATTGCTTAAGGCCCGTATCCTTGAGATTTCTCAATATCGAGTTGAACGTCACCGGACTTGCCAAGAGTTGAGTCTCCAGACAGTACGGATTGAAGATCTTGTTTCTCTCAATGGATATCTCATTCGCAGAAGTCATATCTATCGCCACTGGAAGAAGTTCTTTTTTGGATAATATTCTTGAAAATGTGAAGAGAATATGTTGGTTATCGAAAATATGAAGAATATTGCCCTAGGTGAATGCTCTATACTCAAAGAGATAAGTATATATATATATGAAAAGGATATCGTGTGTTGATTTGAAAGGATATCTATCGAATAAAATTAGACACGACATTCTAAGAAAGGGCACAATGCTCCAAGTTTCAGATTCAAAATCTGAATAGTCAACATCTATGCCTGACAGCCAACGTGGGCCAATCCAGATAATACATGTGTTCAAATGCTCATAAGAATTCAACGTATGACAGTGAACAAACAATACGAGAAGTACGAATGATCAGTAAAAGCAGATAGGTATAAAGATTGGATGATGCAATAGATCAAGTGGGAACTATTCATTAACAACTTACTGGGTACACAGTTCATATTAGCTAGTTGAACAAAACACAAAAACTACATCAGTTTTGTAAATATTCAGACAGCCTATTAGGTACAACCAGGAGGTAGAGATGATGGGAATAGAAACTGCAAGGAGGCAATCAGCGCAGTCGCACAGGATAATAGTCAGTTGACCTCAACCGAGAACCTGACATACCCTCAGCCAAAAAAGGGATCCTCTTCTCTAAAAGCCAGCTCAGCTGCATGCCATAGGGAATGGGCTCGTTCAGCAAATCCTGCATGGACTTCTTCAGATTATCAAAGATGAAGGCAGCCCAGTCTAACTCAGTCTGATCTTAGAAAGCCATCATTGCTCTCCAAATTGGTGGAGAAAAGTGGGTCAGCATTAGAGGATTGCATAGCACCAACTCGTTGATAATGTTGAAGGACACCTGGTATTGAGGCTGAAGGAATGCACAGGGAGCTGTTGGATTGAAAGTACTGTCATTGCCTCTCCATTCCCACCATGACGACCACTTAGGGGCCGTTTTGTCTATTCGATGATGCAGCACTGACTCTCCATGATGCGGCAGCTCAAACTCTCGTGAATAGAAGTCCGCTGACAGGGTAAACTCCACTCCATTAAGACTAAAGGAGATCTCATCCTCGTAAATGGTGGAACCATAAACGACTACTCTCAGCAGATCCTGCTGAAAAGCAACCGACTGGACAGAAAGGAATCGATCCAGGCCATTGGACTTCAAGTTGTTGATGGTCTCGAGATAGACACCGGGAAGGTTCCAGTACTCGGTGTACAGTCTCCGACGATTGAAGACCTTGTTTCGCTTTATAGTGATCCTACTCATCTCCTCCACAATGTTCGCTGGTTCAACCATTGTCAAGAAGCAATATGGTTGGATGGAAGAAAGGAAAGGAGTTGCTGAATGAATATACCTACCCTGTCAAGACCTCTTATAGAGAGACAAATGCGTCAATCAGAGATCTTTGCCACGTCCTCACCTCTAAAAGACGTGACCTATCGGGACAGAGGCAAAAAGAATGAAGTGGTGATTTAATACTCAACCACTGTTTCAAATCTAGTATTAATGATAACCCATAGGTCAGACGGATACCGTCTCAGAGTCATTCAAGAGGTCGAGGATCACAATCATTCGGATTACCAGATGTCTTTCAAATCCAGGAACAAAGATCGAGAACTGTAATTTGGACGAATGGACTGTCTAGGGTACTTTGTCAAAGGATCAACAAAAAAGACAGCTTCCTACTGGGATAGGATAACTGCAGCTCAGTTTTCATCCTTGAGATAGCCTTTCAAACCATCTTGGCAAAGATTGAAGAAAGAGAAAATTGTTGATCATTATGAAGCGCATTTTTTATTACCGCGAAGATCTCGACGGCACATCGCATTAAAAACGGAACAGCACGACGACGTATTACCCAGAGCCACATCAATCCTTCCATACGCTGCAACACGGCGTGCCAGATGACCCAAACAGACGCCGACGTCAGCATCAATCTTAGTCTCTCAAGATAAAAAAGGGGTTTGACTCTCAGCCTATGATTTTTTTTCTTAATCACCAAAAACCTTTAAACCCCTCGTATCGTCCTCCTCATTATTACATTTACTGCCTGTCCATCAGTCAAGATACCTATAGAGATCAGTCCAAGAGTCTCCAAAAATCAATCATTTTTTATATCTAGTTCAGTCCAAAAGAGAAACCCAAAATCATGGAAGCCAGTACCTCCGTTACCCCAGAACAGTTTGTTGTCACTGAGGAGACCTCTCAGGATGAACTATTTTAGTTAGCTGAAAACACCAAGGCTGCCGATCGACAGCTTCTAAAATCTCAGGTCGTAAAAGAGAAAATTCTAAATTGGAAGAACTTGCTCTCAATCACCACCGACGAGATGATTGCCCAAGAGATTGCGGGAAAGCAACTTAGTGAGAACTTAATGAAGTTCCGAACTGCATGCCCTCGGAGATTCAATCCAAATCGAGTTATTGAATTCTATGAAAATGCGACATTCGACGACAAAGATTGATTCTTTCACACTACAGTTGACAAGAAGAAGATAATGATTGATCCTGATCTCGTTGCTCAATTTTTTTCATCTACCAAATACTGGAGCCGACATTGCCAGCTATCTTCAAAATGACAAGGAAGAATTGACAGCTCAATGGTTAAGATGGAAAAAACCAGAGGCACCTGGAAAATTCAAATCTGCCACAAAGGTATCCGAACTGAACCCGTATTATAAGATACTTAGTGAGATCGCGCTGAGAATGATCTACTGTGGGATTGGATCCTTATCTGAGTTAAGTAGTCCCAAATATTCTCTAATGATGGCTCTTGATGACTGTCCTGAAGGAAACTGGGCTACATACATCTTTGGTCGATTACTAGAGAATGCAAGAAAGAACAGAGATATTCCAACCAAATGAAAGTTCTCTTCAAGTGTCGGATTAGGCCTGAAGGTTAGCTATCTTTTGGAGAGTATTCTAGGAATACAAGATGAAGGAGAAGATCTCATATCATCCGACTTCATTCCGCCAAAGGTTCCAGTTTATTGTGTAACTCAAAAGGATGTAGCTGATGATCGGTTGGAAGATATGGAAATAGATGCTGAGACATCTGGGGATCTCAAAAGTCTTCCGATAGTTCGACCTGCTGGAGAGTCCAAGAAATCTAGGAAGACGGTCACGTTCGCTCAAAAGCCCGTTCAAAGACAAAATAAGAGAAAGAGGACACAACCAGAAATCAATTCTGAAGACGTCTCACAGCCTGATAACCAACCAGCTAGTAAACAGCTTCAACGTCAGAAGAAAAGGAAGACAACCCATGATAAACCAATTCAAACTGCTGCCAAGAAACTACATTTTGATTCTACGCCTGTGAGGACAGGCCAATCCTCCACACTATCAGACACAGCTCCAAACCCCGCATCAGAACATCATGAAAAAGAAAGATGCTCATCATCTTCCAGTTCTGAGCAAACTATGTCTCATAGAAAAGTACCACTAGAGGAAGATGAAATCGTAACTCTCTTCGTTTCAGGGGGAACTCTTCATTGTGACCCTCAACAGAAGACGGCAGGAGCAACAGCATCAACCTTGGAAATCATTAGAAGCAAAATAGATGAATATCACACAGCTCTAAAGCATTTGGACACCAAACGACAAGACCTTGACTCCAAGCAGCAAGAACTCAATGCTTAACGACGACAGCTGGATAATAATGAACAAATGATCAGGAGAAGTCTGTCTCAACTCCAAATTTACGAAGCTGCTGAGCTGAAACATCAGCAAGAAGCAACAGCAGAGCTGAAACAAAAACTGTAAGAAGAAGTTGATGAGCTGAAACGTCAGCAAGAAGCAGAAGCTGAAGCTGAACACCAGCGACAGAAAGAAGCAGAAGCTATTAAGCTTAAGCAAAAAGAGGATGAAACTGCTGAGCTCCAGCGACTAAGGGAAGAAGCTACAAGTGTTGAGGCACATCAAAAGGCAGCAGAAGAAGGTGCTAAACAGGCTAATCATGAAGCAGCAGCAAATACAACTGAACAGAAGGAGGAAGAGACAACAACAAGCCGAAACCCTCCTCACCCTGAGAATTCCACTGCTATCTCTCAGAGTCAAACCAATGACGACTCTAGAGCATTAGCCACGGTTGACATAATTTTGTCCCCAAATCCTCTTTCAGTAGCTATGACTCCTCTACCCTATGATGTTCTGAGAAAGGAGATAGACCATCGAGTGGAACAACAGATGGCTTTTGTTCTTGATATTGTCAAAAAGGGGGAAGAAAAGAGGGATGAGTCATTGAAGCTGCAGTTGATCTTATTTGATCAAAAGCGAGAAGATGAACAACGAAGGCCTGATGAGGAATACAGAAAACAGGAAGAAGAGTGCAGAAAGCGGGATGAGGATATCAATATGAAGCTGAATTTATTAATGGCTGCGAGAGAGGAAGATAGGAAACATTTCTTAGATGTAACAACAGTCCTCAAGGCGCAACAAGCTGGTTTGCTTTCTATATCTGCCGCAACTTCCTCAAAGCCAAAAGACGCAGATTCCTCGAATCAAGAAAAGGAGCAGAACAAGAATCAAGATAAGTGAGGAAGGTTATGCTTTCTTTTTGCTTTTTTTTTACATTTTGAATGTCTTCCATTACCGCAGTTTTTCTTCTTACTTTTCATGTACTTGTAAACGATCATATCTATTGAAAAGTGAAAAACTGTTGGTTTGAAGACAACTGCTCATTGTCTCTTACCTTGATTCTTGTCTGGCTGAATTCACATTTACCAGTGTGATCAACAATCCTTCCTCTCTTATTAATCTGAATTGATTGATGTTATTTGATAAGAATTATCCCGTTTAGGGGGAAGATCATTTAGAGTAGGTTGAATGTAGAAGAGGTAAAGTTCTGAGCAGTGTTAGATAGGGAAATTTGTAAACTCAGATCAACTGTATCTTCTCATCGACGAAGATAGACTTAGAGGTATGGTTTGGACAACATCAAAAAGGGGGAAATTGTTAGGCATTGATGTAGAAATCCTACCTTCATTTGATGTTTTGATGTGTCAAAATTATATACCAAAGTCTAGGTCTTAGAGTTATTACCTCATGTAATCTTTGTATAAGATGATCAAGTTGTAATAATCTAGGAGGAATGAAGTCAACAAAATTGTGGAAGAGTTTTGATGAAGACGCCATTCAGACGAGACAACTGTCGTATCTAGAAGAGAAGACGAGCAGAGCAAGGTCACAAAAACTGTGGACACAGTCTTCACATGGAAATTGTTGAGAGGTACTCACAGTTTCAGATCAAGACAGTTTTGCGTCAAGGAATGCGTGCATGACAAGATGTCGAACAAGTCGCAGGAGAACTTCAAAGAAGTCAATGATAAAAGACAGACAGATACTCAGCTGCGACTGGCGTACAACGTTGTTCGACGTCTGACACAACAAGTACAAACTGCTCAGAAAAATAGTACGTTGTAGCAGAAAAAGCCAAGAGACAAGCAACTTTTCAGAAGAGCATCGATTATGATTGGACATCCTTTCCAATATCTCTACCGGCTATTTTCTGGTGTCTCACCTATAAATAGCAGGATCAACAGAGACTTAAAAACCTTTGCCTCTCTGCTTATCTGAATACTCTAGAAGATTTGAATCTCCAACATATTTATTGTCTCTCAACTGAAACTAAAGCTCAAGCATTTAACGCTATCAAGAGAGAAGACATTAATATTGTGGTTCAATTATTGAACACGAAGCATTCATTGCTAACAGAATTTCTGGAGATTCACCATGTGATTTTGAGTACACGAGGATTAAGTCAACTGACTTAATCTTTTATCTTGGTGTTCTTACTTTCTGAAGTAAGAACATAACAGCCTGATCTTGCAAAGGAAGAACAGGTTATCACGAGCAACTGCCGACCAGCCGACATTCTGGGAAGAACATAACCATCCAACCTATCGAAGAAGGAAAAAAGAGGTTTGTCCTCAGCCCGACTTCGAGCCGGTCCACAAAGAAGACGTAGATTCTTCGACGGACTGAAGAAGGAGTGAAGTACAACTGCCTGGGCGAGTGGTCCATTGTGCTGTGGACAGAGGTCTCTACAACAACTGGCTATAGATCGTGAGGATTGTATCTTGATAACTTAGTGAATTATCGGATCTGATATCCGAAGAGTGGACGTAGGACTTGAGGCTCCGAACCACTATAATATCCTTTTGTCGTTTACAGTTTTATTTGCCTTACGCACCTTACAGTTTTAAATTATATATTGAATCCTTCAACACTTACAGCGCAAGTGTTGAAGCGTATAAACTGTTAACTGTTCAACCTATAAAACTGTTAACCTAATCTGCTGGCTAAGTAAACTGAGTGTTAAAACTGTTAAGCAAAACTGTGGCACTTAGAATCTGAACTGCTCATACTTAGAGTGTATTTAACTGCTTAGATACTTCTGCTGCATATTACTCGTACTCTGATTTAGGACCAACAGTTTCCTTTACTTTCTACATGCATAATAAAGAACCCTGAGTTGTATTACTCCGAATCGAAGGACATTTCCCTCGACTCGCTTTTAAAAGAATTTTCATGATTTTACGAGTCCAAAAATGTCTTAGGTGGTGACAACATCTCACTGAAATCACAAGTTTCTACTCTGATCGATGAGATTGAGAAATCAAGGTCAATTAGTGAGGAACTGTCATAGCTTAAAAAGGAATGCTCCACTTTTCATAAAAATCTTGAATTTTGAAAAATGAGTATGAATTGAAGACTACAAATCTTGAGGCTGAACCCTACAAATGCTTCTTTTCAAAAAGCTCAAGAGTCTTAGATGAGGTGCTTTTGACCCATAGAGATCCATCAGAATCGGGTCTTGGTTTTAATAAAACCGATTTGAGCAATCATGCATCATCATCAGTGTTGTCATTGGCAAAAAGAAAATTGTGTAGGTCAAAGCAAAGTCCAGTGATCAGCAAGTGGTGAAAGGCAAGGGGGTAGCAGCAAAAGTAACAGCTCCTGTTGGGAATGCTAATTGTTGGTCTACCAACAACTCCAATCTGGCCAAGAAGTATGCTGCGAGGAAGCCAACTCAACCTTGCAAGTTGGTTAATCAACAATTTGGACAAGCATCCAGCTAGGGTTGCCCCAGCTCGGTATGTGATGAAGCTAAACACCCCCAACTAAAGAAAAACAAGTGAATGCTATATCCCTACGCTCCGGGAAGGAGTATGAAGGTCCAAGGAGGCCAAGAAATGAGTTTGGAGGAGAAATAGAGGAAAATCCCGAGGAGGAGTCCTCTATTTTGACCGACGCGGACTCCATGTTGGTTGACGTAGAGGGTCAACAGGTCAGAAAATTGAGCGACAGAGCCACGTCGACCGATGCACCCTTCATCAATAGATGCGAAGGACCTGTAGGCGTATCAACCGACAGAGAGTTGTCCATCTTATTTTTCCCGTTGATTTTGTAGTACATGAGATAAAAGAGGATGCCAACACTCCAATGATTCTGGGGAGAGATTTCCTTGACACGGCTGGAGCTCTCAGATACTGCAAGAAAGTGGAGATAATTCTTCGAGAGAATGACGAGTCTATCACTTTCTTAATTGACAAAAACAAAAGGAGAGAAGAGTGAAATTAGGTGATTACTGCCAACGAGGAAGAAGGAGAAGAGACTCCGGATGAAGAAGAAGCCATTCGGTGGGAACGAGGAAATGAGGCATTGAAATTGACAATTAAGCTACCTTATTCTGAGTTCACTACCATTGTCAAAGACCGGCGAGTCTACACTGTTGATTCAAGGGGTCGAAGAGTTTGGACTCGACCGCCTTGGTGAGTTAAAGTTGTGTCGAGCCACAACGATAACTAAGGCACTGGATGGGAGGTAACCCATTACTTTACTACTTTTAAGTTTAAATTATAACTTTAATTTTTTGTGTTTGCTCCTATTTCTTTTATTGGTTTTTGAAAAAAATAATTGAGCTCTGTGTTGGTCCACGCAGAGCAATGTGATGTAGCATACTTTGATTAACTTGGAGATCGACTCAAAAAGCTCCACGTCGATCGACATGGGTTCGTGTCGGTCTATGCGGAGTGCTAAATGCTGAAAGTTCACGCCGCATGAGGACTGAAGGAACCAGGATAAAAAGTTAGTGTCTAAGACCAACATTCGAGGTACAGTTTCAAGCCCTAAGACTGATTTTCAAACTTATTCTCTCTGCTTTTTCGAATAAGTTTTGGGGGAGGAAGACTTAGGGGGTGAAACTATTTTCTACCCTTTTGTTTATTTGCTTTATGTCATTCAGACTTTTATTCTAGGTAATCTTTGTGGAAAGTTGAAAATTTTGTGATTTTTTGGGGATTTGTGAGTTATGATTGAACCCTATTACTTGAATATGAGTTTGGAATTGATTGACAGTTGTTTGGACGAATTTCAATGGTTTTCGAGAATGCCTATGGAAGTAAAATACCCCATGATTTACTGATTTGAAACTTGCATTGACATGATGTTAGATAAGGATTTGATGTTTTCTGTGGAAGAAATTTTGTCCCTAGTGTGAGATTTGAGACTTTATTTTGATTGTGAGTGTGTCTGCATGATTAAGTATCTCTAGAACTTGCTCTATTTCTATTTCTATTTCAAGACTGCGTAGTGTGCACAAGTCTAGGAAGTGATTTTAGGCCATCTTTGTTAGCCCTTATCCCATACACTGTCCTTTTTTGAAAATTTATCTATAGTCAGCCCTTTCGAGCCTATGTATTTTTCCTTTTTTGTGTATAAAGTGTAGAAAAAATGATAGGAGAATCACTCTTGTCTATAAGAGTTGGGTTTGGAAATTGTTCAAAAAGGATAAGATAATAATTGTTGGGTGAACAAAAGGTTGTGCTCTAGAAAAAAAAGGGGGGGGGAAAGAAAAGAAAAAAACTGATGTATTATCCTTAGAAGCTCTAATTCATAAAAGAAATTTATATAAGAGCATAAAAGGATGTGAAAAGAAAAGGAAAACGAAAAAAAATTACATATGAATGATAAGAGTCTTGTTTTATATTGAGAAATTCAAGAAGAATGGTTGGATGCAGTTAGATGGTGGTTTTAGTTTGTTGAAGTCGCGAACTCAATGGATTTTAGTCCGTTGGCCATATTTTCCCTACCCCTTACAAAAGCATTACATTACAACCCTAAATAAAGTCCTTTCTAATCCTAGGTCTTTTGTGCACATTTTTGCAGTGGAGAAATGAGAATATTTGCAAGCCTATGGTAGAACTTAACTTACTTGACTTTTATGTGTGATCTCATATGAAACCCCAAACACTTGAGTGATTGAGCGAAATATTTTTTTCCTGTGAATCTTCCACAGTTTACAAATTATCCAGTTCTTTCAAAATGTTGGTGTGATGTGGATTATTGGTCTTGAATGTGATGAATCTGATGAGTCATTGCACTTCTCGATTGCTTGAGCTTTTGGTTTATTATTTCTGTTGATTGAGGACAATCAAGTGTTTAAGTTTAGGGGATTGATAAGCTCATTTTTCTACTCACTTATTGCTTACTTTTCTTGTTTCTTATATGCATTTTAGTTTGTTTTCAATAATAAATTGAGCATGAGTATATTTTAGAGGGTATTATGCTTGTGGTGCAAAGTTTGTTCGAAAAATCATCAAACAAGTGTGAAAGTGGAAGAAAAGATGAAGAAATCTGCCAAAACAGCTTATGTTTCGACCAAAGTACAAGAAAATCGATCGACGTGCAGAAGAAAGGGCCGCATCGACTGACACATCTTCGTGTCAGTCAACATGAAGCTATCGATGCGGAAGGTTTTTCGAGCAAAGAGAGATCAACATGAGGAGGTCGCGTCGACCGCCACAACATCCATGTCGGTCGACGCGAGTTTATTTCAAGAAGGGAAATTTCCAAATCAATCTTGGGTGAGATTGAGGAAAAACTACCACTAATTCTTGCATTTTCAAGCCTCATCTCTACTTCTATATAAAATCATGTCTAGTTCATTGTTTAGTATCCAGTTCATAATTTAGTTTATAGTTTACAATTTCAGTTTTATTTAGTTTTCAATAGTAGGATCAAAACCTTTATTTTCTTGTATCTTTATTTTTCAGTATGTTTATTTAATGCAATCTTTAATTTCAGTTTCAATGTTTGTTTTAGACATGCTAAACTAAAATCCTTTATCAGATTCTAGGGTTTATCCATCTGTGATGCATGTTGTGATTTAAGTTGTTCAAACCTCAATAGGTTTAAACTCCTTGATTTTATTTCAAATCTATTTTCAATTGAAGGATCAAGAGATGAAAATTGAAGTAGGTTTTAGTTATTAATTGATGGACTGAGATGTGAAAATTAATAATAGGAAAGGAGTGTTTAATACAATTGATTTTCTGTTCGACCAAGAATAATTCAATTGTAGGTTTAAATCTAATTTTTATTGAGATTGACTAATTTGTATTTTAGAGACCGAGAGGAGATAATCACTGCTTAGTAATCTAGGTTTTAATTGTTTGACCAAGGATATTAATTCCATTTTAAGAGATTTTTCACCATATGTTTTTCTGGGTTTAAATGATTTGTTTCATTCATGTTGATCAGATTGGTAGATTTCCCTAGGATCTTAGCTTTCTTATTTATTTGAATTTCTTTTAAAAATTATTTTCAAAAAGTCCCAAAACTCTTAAACTTGAATTTGCCCAAACAAAGAATAGCAAAACTACATTCAGTACATGAAATACCTTCGTTGCACTATCTCTGTGGGTTCGACAACCTTCGGGTTCTTATAAATTTATTTGTCTGTGCTATAATCTGTGTGCAGATTTGGCATTGATCAGACACGTGTCATGACTTTTCGAATTCAAAATTTGAAAAGCCCGCCCAATGAATATTAACCATTTTTGGCTAGCAAAACCAGTTCGAACTAAGAACGGTTCGAATAAAAAAAAACCGAGTCACCTCTCCGAATAGACAAGAAACCCTTGGCCGGGTAAGCCAACTTGTTTTTTCCAAAGAGTCCTGTATTGAAGTCGAAAGTACCCTGACTCGAACGACTCTTTGATGATTCTGCGAAACCGGAACATAAATCTAGAAAGAACATATAAAGGATGCGTTTCAGTGCAGAGTGCCCCAGGGCACGGGGTCGCTCCCCATTTGTTAAGTGCAAACATAAAAAGCACACCGAATCCTACAAAGAGTAATATCTACGCAATGAGTCGGACTTAGCTAGTTACGGGCTCGAAGAAAGTCGTAAGACGAAACTCGCAGACAATCCCTAATTAAAATATTCCTGGAATTCGTAGAGCTACGTCTCACGATATGGAAAATCTTGTTCTTCTCGAAAAACCCCGGATTATAGTTCGGAGTAGGGATACATTTTTTCTTCTTTGATTTTTGCAGGAAAATGAATGGCTTTAAGCCGAGAATTGGTTGCTTCGGAAAGCCGAACCCCAACGTAGTTCGGGCAAAACCGGGAGCTATTGTTGTAACCTAGAAATGAGCAAGCCCATTTTTGACTCCATCAAAGAATAAAGCCCAAGGAAGAAGCCAAAGAATACAAGATGAAGACTTAAGGCAAGCTCTTCGGCCAAATATACGTTTGACCGAACCACTTTCTAGGTCGAAGCAAGTCGTTCGGCCAAGGTGTCAAGTTAAGCTCGAGAAGCTACCCAAGGTGTAATAAAAGTGTCTTGGTCAATGGGACGCGACCGTTCGAACCGCTGCATTAGCTGAGAATTATTACTTTTCATTAAGAGCCACATTTATTATGTTCAGTCTCTATAAATAGGGGCAGCATTTACTGTAAAACAGTACATTGAATTCAACATTGAATACACAAGCATTTTGAGTTCTACCAATAAACAAGTAACAAATATAGCTCTACTTATATTTTATTTATAATTTTCGTATTACTTTTATTAAGTACAGTTATTAAAAAAATAACCATAAAAAATCAAGCATCAACATAAGGTAAAAACTCAATTTATCCATTTATCTATATTCAAACAAAATAAATAAATATAGTTTTTTTCTAATTTACAATTTTTATAGAATAATATAATATGTCCCTCTTCACAAATATATTAAGATAAATTATTTGACTTTTCTCAAAAAACTAAAGTTAAATTTAAAAGAAAGCATGATTAACTTTAAATAACATGAAATTGAAGTATATAACCTAAAACAAATTATATAAGTATATGCAATATTCATTTATTGACCCTCTTTTTGTTATACCACAAGCTGATCAAGTTCCTGAGAAGAACTCAAAGTCCCAACAATCAGATGGAAGTTGTGTTGTGCGTCCACATACCATACCTGAAGGATTAAAGGCGAGCAAAGACTAGACTAGGGGAGTGCGCTTGTGGGCGTGCTACACTTTGTAACCCGACACTTAGTGAATTTCCAGACTTTGGTGTGAAAAGAGAACTTAGGACGTTGAGTCTATACCTATATAATATATCCTTGCGTTTTTACTATTTTATTTGCATTTCATGCTTGGATTTAAAACCTAACACTCACAAAGTGTTAGAGTATTCTTGAATATTGACTAAGTATAACTCATCGCTAAATTAAACAAGCAGTTTTTCATAACCCAAGTTGGTAATTAATTGACAGCCAGGTTAAGAGTACAAGTTCTTTAATACTTCCGTTGCTTACTCACTTACTCTAATTTGGAACCAACATGATAGAATTCCGTAAATTCTAAAAATGTAGAATAGATAAACATAATTATCTTTAATTTATATTGTATACATTATCATATAGTTTTATCTTTTACACATTTTAAAAATTAATATTATTTGTCTACAAACAGAATGTTGAATCAATATTATTTTAATACAATTAATTAAAATCCCCACACAACATGGGTGCCATACTGTTTCTTTGACAACATCTCTGCACCTACCTTAGAAATGCTAGATGACGGAATTGTGGAGGAAGAAACTACAATATACAATAAAAATATCAAACAAAACTATAATTAAAGAAGATCTTCAAATCATTCCAGCCAAGGAAATCCAACTCAATCTTCGTTAGTTGAAATAAATTAAGTAGCTTAAGATGATGACAACGAAAAAATAATAAAATTAGATTCACAGATGTTGTTATAGAATGCCGATGATCAGCTGGAGAGCCTAGCTAGTGACACGATAAAGCTTATCACCTAAAACTACCCTAAGCTGAAGGACATAGAAGCTTCCCGCAATTGGAAAAATTTAGTATTACAATTGGTATTGTAAATTTCTTCTAGTGGATTTCGGATTAGACATGATTGAGCATATTTCTTTTTTCTTAATCATTAATGAAAAGATATAGACTTCCGGACAATTATGTCTTGAGAAAAAACCCTAATCCCTATTGAATATCACCAACTCACAAAAACATTTAATGAACTAAAAAAATGTATTGCAATTTGCAACTTTATGTTTCTAGAGACAGTCTTTTAAATTTATTTCAAATGTATATTTTATTTTATTTTTAAAAACTATATATATATAAAATGAGTACGAAAACGAAGAGACGTGAGAAGATGTAAAGTAAAAAGCTGGATAAAACATAAAAATTAAAAAAAGGTAGGCATGCATATGTTGAAGGAGAGACGAGGGAGGGGGAGGGTTGGTGCCGCAGCTTGCAGACGTTTGTTTTCTGTAGAGGCATCTCCACACATGCCTCCCCCCTTACTTCAATGCATTCATTTATTAACCCTTTTTTATTTTTATTTTTTTTAATAATAGCTTGCAAACTATAGGGCATCAAGATAGGTAATGAGCCGAGCATATATATTTCTTCTCTCTTTTAGTCTTTTTTCGTGTGTAGGTGAATAGGAGATATAATGAGAAAGGTGAAGAGAAGGAAAGACTTTTGAGCATTTAAATGTTGAAACGTGAAAGTCATCACATATTAAAAAACAATTCAAACAAAATAGTAAGATTAAAGAAGGTTTTAAATCATTCGAGCCAAGGAAATCCTGATCTTTCAATAAAATACTTTAATATAAAAACAATTCAATCTTCATTAGTTGAAATTAAAAAAAATAGTTATGTTGTAGAATGCCTATCCGCGGCTCCCTATATATAAATGAGACGCCAGTTGAATCGTAAATATAGTGTAGGGTGGTTAGCGATGGGGAGTCTGCCTGCTCAGCTCGTCTTTGGGATTCCCTCCGCCCAATTCCGGCGGAAAACCCTTCTCAATCCCTGCCGCCCGCGAAACAGGTGACTGCTTAAACTCGAATTTCAAATTAGGAATATGCATGATCGGATAGCAATTAATGAAAATTGGTGGTGATTAATTAGGTTTGTGGTGAAGTGTGTGAGTCAAGATCATGTGGCGTTGGATGTGTTGGAGTTGCTGAAATTTGAGATCACGAATGATCCTGTCTTTGAATGGACTCAATTTTCCCGCCATTGGGTCAACCGAGTATGTTTTCTCTCTATATTTTATTAATTTGATCAAAAAACGCTTCAATGCTGGCATATGTTAACGTAGTAACACGATCAATAATTTGATGTATAAGAATAATTAAAATATATTTTAGTATTAATATTATATTGCCAAATCATCTTTCACATTAAGTAATACCACCATGAGCATTTTCCTTCCTTTGCCACTTTAGTTGTTATCCAATAGGTAATTTGCAATATTAGACACAGATTTTGGTGTCTTTCGACATGAAATCGCTTTTTAGGTTTATATATAAGTTTTTATATTAATTGTAAGCCACAATTTTAAAGGCACAAATTTCAAAATACTGTTCAATCAACAATGTTCAGTTTTAGGATATTTTTGTAATATTGATGGTTATAATATAGAGTTTGAGATGTTTGCAATTATAAAACAACTTTTTGGATAAATGGAAATCGTCAATTAAAAATTATCTAAAAGTAATTTTTGTGATCATTATTTTGTACAGCTTATTATATATGAATAATATTTAATGTACAATTTTTTGGGAGCCCAAAAAATGTGTTTTTATATTTTCAAAAATAAAAAAACTTATTTATAACTGTAATTTTTTTAAATATGTTATAATTAATTGCAAACCACTAATGGGTTAGTATTAAAAGTAGCAAATAATCCTTAATTTAAATTTAACATAAGGTCATATAAAATATTCATAAAAACAATTTTGATCATCTATTAATATTCTTGACCGGTGGATCCACTATCATTAAGTGAAGCCCTTGGATTAAACAATGGTTGAAACAACCAACCCTAGATTATTAGTAAACTACAAGTTTGTCAACAAGCTTGCGAAGAGATTGATTACCATTCATCATGCTTCTTAATTCTCATGGATCTTGATGTGGTTTTCTTGGCAGATGATAGACTACAATGTATCCCGAGGTATGTTTTTGCTAGCTAGCTGTAGTGTAAATTAAACAGATATTTCACCCTTGAAAGTGTTGATTTGTTATAAATCGAGTCATCGTGTACAGGAAAGTTATTCCGAAGTCGCTCACTTGTGGATTGCTACAAGTCATTAAAAGAAGGTGAAGAGCTAAGTGAAAATCAACTCTTTCTTGCAAGTGTTCTTGGATGGTGTATTGAATGGGTATGCTCAAATTTATTACAAATTCTTCGACTTCTGTAGCATTATATATATATATATATAACATGATAAATTGCAATTAATATTAAAAATGACATGCAGTTCCAAGCATCCCTTCTGATTCATGACGACATTATGGATAATTCTGAAACCCGGCGTGGTCATGCATGTTGGTATAGAGTCCCCGAGGTTAATTTGTTCTTACTTCTTATTATGATTCGCAATACAGCATATTAACAATACAATGTAATCGATTTTGAATTGTAGTTAATAATGAATTGTCTTAATTCAAATTCCTGCATGGTGATAATTAGGTTGGAAACATTGCCATAAATGATGCAGTTGTGCTTCAGTACCAGCTGCCAAGAATTCTCCAGAAGCACTTTGGACAAGAGTCTTACTACATGGATCTCCTCAATTTGTTCAATGAGGTGCTGATGCATTATTGATTAATAACTTCTCTTAAACAAGAAATGCTGCACGTGTGTATATATATATATATATATATATATATATATACATATTTATATATATAGAGAGAGAGAGATTCACTCAAGTGCTAAAATTAAAGTTTGTGCTAAATAGGAATGAATCTCAGCCATTGGATTGATAGCATCAATGGTTGAGATTAAAGCAAAAAGATTAAAAAATTAAGCATAATTTCCGTTCGTGCTTAATTGCTTTATAAATCGTGCTTAATTCGATTAAGCATGATTTATAAAGCAAAAAAGCATAAAATCTGGGAAAATGTTTTAATCTCAACCATTGAATTTTTTAGATGAATGGTGTAGATTCATTCGTATTTAACACAAACTAATTTTTAGTATGTGAGTCACTCCCTATATATATATATATGGAGCGGATCATGTGAGAAAAATTTGAGAAAAAAAGAATGAATCCGATCCATTAGATCTCAGTAAATCAATGGTTGATATACAATCAAACAATAACTGTAACATAATCAAGCAACAACTAAAACATAATCAAGCATTAGATCTAAATAAATCAATGGTTGATATATTGTCAAGCTCGATTGTGTTTTCGTTGTTGCTTGACTGTATATCGACCATTGATTTATTTAGATCTAATGGATAAGATTTAATCTTTTTTCTTACAGGATGATTTTTTTTACATGATCCCTTCTCTCTCTCTTTATATATATATATATATATATCCTTCAAAGCTTGATCATATGAGAATTGTTCTTAACATAAGAACAGATAATGAAGTAATTTCAAGATAAAATGTACAAAACTAAAGAAAAAAATGGACAATGTTTTAGAAAAACTGAAGTCTAAAAAATACAATAAAGGAAATCGAAGATAACATAAAAATAATTGAAGATAAAATAAAAATGAAGTATTGTGAGGTTAAAATAAAGTATTTTTTTAATGAATGACTTTGATGTTAAAATGAAGTATACTGAAGTTATAATATAGCATTCTCACATTCTTACGTATAGATAATTTTCACCGGATTAAGCTCTTATATTATTGTATTACATATCATGAACATATATATATGTTCCTTGCTTGTAGGTGGAGTATCAGACTGTTTTAGGGCAGATGATGGACGTAATCACCACAGTCGAAGGAAAAAAAGATTTATCAAAATACTCATGGACACTGTAAGAAATAAGAATATTGGTTAAACGATGTAATATTAGGTTGCTTAACTAATCACTACACACATTCATTTTGCAGATACCGTCTCATTACTACATACAAGACCTCACGCTACACTTTTTACCTTCCAGTGAGTCATTCGAACTATCATAATTAAGTAGATAATTCACTTTTTTTTTCTTCAAAAATGCAGTGTATTTTTGTCTTAATATTGCACAATAGGTGGCATGTGCTCTACTGCTAGCTGGTGAGAATCTTGACGACCATGTGAACTTGAAGAATGCACTTTTCGACATGGGAATGTTTTTTCAAGTACTGGTAATACTACTTGATTTTTTTTTCTCACTTTATTGCGAGGTGGTATAAATTTATGATACGCTAAAGATTACGACTAGTATTGTACCATTAATGAACCAAATCATTCGTTAGTTATTCGGGACGTTTCAAATGGATACAAATTTGTTCAAGCTTGTTTAGTGAAGTTCATTTATTAAATGTACGAAACAGGTACTTCATAGTATTCTACTCATTAGCTAAAATCAGTATGAAATATAAAATTAATACTTAATTTTGTAAATTAAGAAAGTTCATTTTAGAATTGGCAAGATCCAACTTCGTCGTACTAACCTGATCAAGTAACGTTGTCTTGTAAGGATGATTACCAAGATTGCTATGGAGATCCTAAGTTATCAGGAAAGGTAGACTCATTTACATACAACATATATATATATATATATACACAAATGATATGTTGTCCACCTTATGGTGAGCTTTCGTGAGCTACAACATATATTTTTATGTTTTTTTAATAAAATTTTATTTTGTTAATCATTTATTTTTTATAATTTTAATTTATTATAGTTTTAATTAACTTTATAAATTCAACCGTAGGGTTCATACACCCAATTAGGGTATAATATATTCTTGTAGCTCACGAAAGCTCACCATAAGGTGGGCAGCATATCATTACTCTATATATATATATATATATTGAATTACTCATTGTTTCAAGAACTCTAATCAATCGTATTACACCAGATTGGAACAGATATTGAAGATTGTAAATGTTCATGGCTATTTTTGAAAGCTATGGACCTTTGCAACGAAGAACAGAAGAAAATTCTACTCGTAAGAAATAAACATATTTTATTATTATTGGTACGTATTAATAATAGTAAGTTGAATGATATTAATTTGAACAGGAGCATTATGGGAAGGCAGATGCAGTGGATGTAGGGAAAGTAAAAGCTATATACAATGATGTGGATCTCCAAAATGTGTGCACCGCTTACCTAAGAGATGATCATGATCGACTACGAAGTATTGTTGAAGCACATCCCTCCAAAGCCGTGCATTCATTTTGGGCAGCATATGAAAACAATTTAAAGTTCACAAAATCCACTACTACTTCACAATTGGTGTACTGGTATTAATCCAACTTAAGGTGACCGCTGAATAATATATGTCTGAGTTTGTATCAAGAAACAATATATTCTGTTCGAAGGCAGAGTCTATATGGTCCATGACAACACTCCACGATAGGCGTCCCGAATACACGCCTTTAGGTCATGATTGCGCCTCCCCACGATCAGATCCAAGATTCTAGCCGTTATTCAATGATCTCATATCTCAGCAGCTTCCATAATTGACATAAGTTGTAGAATTATGTACGAGAGATAGTTCTTTTCATTAAGAAAATATATGTGTACACAAATTATACAAGTCAATGATACATATATATAGGAAGGGGAAACCCTAGAAATCCTAACCCTAGAAGAAAAATAAAATAATAAAATACATCTATATCTTCACACCATATCTCTAATATATCTAGAAGATATGATCATATCAACCTAAATATTCATATCTCAACACTCCCCCTCAAGTTGGAAGGTGTAGGTTACGAACTCCTAACTTGCACACTAAATAACGAAGATGGTTAGCTCCAAGTGGCTTTGTGAATATGTCGGCAACTTGCTCCGAAAAAGATATCTCAGACGGCTCAATGTCCTTCGACTCAACTCTCTCCCGTACAAAATAACAATCCATTTCGACATGCTTTGTCCTCTCATGGAATACTGGATTTCTGGCAATATGCCGAGCAGCCTGATTGTCACAATACAACCTAGTCGGACGCGGTTGAAGTGCATCCAAATCTTTTAATAACCACCGGAGCCAAACTATTTCACTTACCGCACTTGCCATCGCACGGTACT
>JAPKLW010001748.1:88661-155793 GCA_026898455.1 Plectranthus barbatus | reverse complement strand
ACCCTAGATTGGACTACTACGTGGTGTTTTCATATATTATCTATATTCTTTTAGGAATTATTACGTTTGGTCTGGTTTGTGGTTGTTTATGCAGATTTCACGCACATTTGAGCTGTTTACAAGAATTGACCAAGTACTCAGGGGGCTAATCGATGCTAGCTTGCATCGGGAAGAAGAAAGAGTCAGAAAATACTGAAGAAAGCGCCGAAATCATGTTCGAGACGGAATCGGCGACCCAAATGACACAACCGGCGGCCGCCGGTCATGTAGATGGGTCGCCGGTTGTGAAAGTCGAGCCTTTTCTCACGGCTCAATATCGGCGACCCGGTGACACAACCGGCGATCGCCGGTTATGCAGACGGGTCGCCGGTTCTACATTTTTCCTCCGTCAGCTTCGAAGCACGATCGGCGACGCACGTGCATAGTCGGCGGTCGCCGATCGGGCATTCCAGATCGCCATTTTTATCGCGATTTGACGTATTCTGACGAATCTGAAGCCCAAAACCATATCTTTTGGAGATTTAAAGAGCCCCAACTATAAATAGGACTTCCCAGAACGTGAATAAGGTTCCTTTTACCATTTTTTTGAGATTAGAAGCATAGAATTGAGAGCAAAAGCAGGGGAACTTGAAGAGCACTCCAGGATTCAAAGAATGAAGACTCTACGGGTTTTTGATTTCTATGTTTTCTGTTATTGTGACTCTTCATCTCTTTGTTTTTCTAGAATTTAGCATGATTGGCTAAATCTATTCATGGATTCTAGGGTTTGAAACTTTGTATTTATTCATTCAACAATTTATGTAATTCAATGTTCCTGTACCATTGATGTTCTAATTTTATTTGGGATTTTCATTAATTGCGAGATACTGGCCATTGATTGCGATTTGAATTGGTAGTTTTTGAATCGAGAGGTCTAGGTTATCAATTAAAATGCAAATAAATTAGATTTATTAGGACAATTGTCCGAGAGGAAATTAAACTTTTAAAGGGTTTTGAAATCTAAGGTTTTTGTCAAGAGTAAAAGTCTTTTGTATGTCCGAGAGGAATCTTCTGATCTTTAATTTCCATGTTATGGTTTAGAGTCCGAGAGGATCACCTGATAACATATTTGCGATTGCTCACATCTTTGGGAATTAAATTGGGATTGAATCGCATGAAGAGTTGTTTGATTAATATTCAAAGTGATTGTCCTGGAATCCTATTTTCTCATAAGTTTTCTACGATCAATTAAATTTGTCATTTACTTTACTTTGTTTCTAAATCATTGATAGTTCTATTGATAGTTTTTAAATAAACAAACTTTTATTTTCTGATTCACCTAGATAGTAGTACGGTGTCTACGCTTTAGTGCTTGATTATACTTCGAGCCTGCAATCCTTGAGTTCGATAAAATTATTACTTGCCTCTGCAGTGATCTGTACACTTGCAGCTTTAGCGCGTTGCGAAACGCGCTATCACTGGGTGAAGATCCAAATGACTTCCTTCTAACTAAGGAGGCTTGGCAAGTTATGCTTGCCATGGACGATGAGGAGAGCGAGCTTGATTCGGCGGGCTTCATATTCAAGACCGTACGAGATTTCGCTCGAATCTATCCTTCCATTCCTCTGCTGAATGGAATGCAATTCAGTTGGTTGCTGGAGAAAGATTTCCCCGTCCTAGCAGAAGGGCCATCCTCTCTCCGTAGCACTGACTTTTATCCCGTTCGCTCTATTGCAAATTAATGCGAGTTTCTAAGTATGGTTGTACTTTCTTTTGTCCATGTAAAAAGTTTGAATCAAGGTAATCAGATAATCTTATCTTAGTAAATCATTTCTCATACATAGCAACGATCCTCATTAGCATAACTGCTGAAAATAAGTACTCTGCTAGATAAGGAGTAAAGTGAACACTGCTGAAAATAAGAGTACTCTGCTGACTTGCTCCCTAGTAGAGATAGAACACAAATTCAGCATTTTAGACAAAATATTCAGCAGATTGAATCCAGATTTCATAATATGTGTACATATCTAGTACAAGGTCTTCAAGAAATCCAGAAAGAATAGAAACGAAGTTTCATTCATCCAAGGTCTCGTCTAACTCCATAAGACCCAACTTTATGCATAACTCCTTAAATCTGGATTCAGCAAGCGATTTTGTAAAGATATCCGCAATTTGACTTTTCCCTTTATAAATAGCCTTCTAGTGAGGATCCTTATCACCACAAGTGCCCTTATCTGAACTTTCCCTCATTTGTACTGCTTAAAAAATCTTCAAGAGAATGGATTCCCCAGGTCAAATTCTGGATTTGCGCCGGAACCAGATTCTGCATGAGTCTGGACTGTATTCCCTATATGATAACGATCATATTGTGGCAGAGACTGTTATGTCAAAATTGAATCGAAGTGGATTGACTCAATTTGTCACGGCCACCCCAAGGTGTTTCCATGGTGATATTCTTCGAGAGTTTATCAAGGACTGCTCGGTGGAGGGAGGAGTTATCTATGGTTCTTTCCATGGTAAACTAGTCTGTTGGTCGCCAGACTCCTTTTCTCGTCGATTCGGCCTCCCCAGAAGTCCTGGGTTAGTGTTCAACAATCGCGTGACGGAAATAGCCCCTGAATGGTCATCGTGGAAGAAATGGAGACGATCGCCTTTGTCAGAATTTTCCCTTTCTGTCTCAGCATACGATCTGCAGATTCCTTATTGGGTGCTCTTCCGCATTGCTCACAACATATTGATGGGAGAAGGCCTTGATGACACTTCCTTCGCAAAGGAAACATGGCAGATCATGATGGCCATTGATGATGAGGTCGAGGTCGATTGGGCGAAATACATCTTCGACAGCGTTCGAGATTGTGTCCAATATTACCCTTCTGTGCCTCTGTTGAATGGAATGCAGCTCAGTTGGCTGTTGGAGCAGAGCTTTCCTCGGATAGCAGAAGTACGATCGAACCTCCTTGATACGGACTTCTTCCCGTTTAAGCCTCGTTCTCCCTAGAATATCAAGAATTGTTGTTTTTCTATTTTCTCATCCTCCTTTGTAATGACATCTTTCAGTGAATGAAATGAAAGGATGTATGAATTATGCACAACTATACGTTTCTGTCTTCCAATATGTCGTTTGCCGAAAATAAGAAATCATTGTCTGCTTAGCATTCTTTGTATCAGCAGATTGTGATGATGAATAATCTTCAACAGATTTATTCAACCTCCAGAATTCTTAATGATGCCTTTACGAAATCCAAGAAATCCAGATAATAAGTGTAACATCTCATTCATAGTGTGAAAGAGTCCTTGAGCACTTTCGACGTGGCGTTTACGGATTTGATGCAGCCACTGTCGCGCATTTAATGCTCTGTCTCGGATACGCTTGGTTGGAATAGCATAGGCTCCTGCGTCAATGTCCTAGCAATCTGAGTGTAGATCGAACCTTGTTTGCTGATCTGATTTAGCAGACACCTTGACTTAGCAGGCATACCCAGCAACCTTTCTTGTGATAGTGTTGAGTCTCTGAAGGATCTTAAACTTTAGCAATCCTCATGTTTCTGAGATAAGCTACTATTTTCCATAAAAGGTCATCAAGTGCTTTCATTTAAGACGATCGATTTCTGCCTTAATCAGTGGATTTGGGATGTCTTTTGTTGTCTTTTCAAGCATTCGTGAAAGAGGTCGCCATATCACTCAGGTAGGTCGACTTGCTAGAAATAGATTTATTTGGACAGATGGCGTTTCCCAATTTGTCGAGACTCCTCGACTTCTGCCCTCTGAATTGAGTTGACAAGACACTTTTGGGAGAATGTTCCCTCTGTGGAGAGAACCACAATCTTGTTATAAATAACATTCCACTTGTTTTCTTGAACACCATCTCCTTCAAACCATTTTGCATAGCATTTTCTGCTTTCCTTGTTCCACCATGATGCACCAAGTTACCATCGCTCCGAGTGACTTAACCGTTACTCGCAACCAGATTCTCCACGAATCAGGGTTGTTCTACGAGTACGATGACAACTATCGAGTTGCAAACCATGTTATGGGGGCTCTTCGTGAGAGTCGTCTAGATCAGTTTTTGATGACTATTCCTGCACGGTATCAGAAACGAGCTCTTCAGAGCTTCATCTTTTCATGCAAAACCACTGACGATGCTATCTGGGGCTCCTTTGAGAACCAGTTGGTTTGCTAGACTCCAACCCTCTTTTCTCAGAAGTTTGGTCCCCCAAGGGGTCCAATTCGCATTATGGATGTCAATCGTCATATGACTGCTCCAGATTTTGGCTTCTGGGACAAGTGGAGGCAGTCGGATATCTATGACTTTTTGCCAACTCCATCATGTCTGGAGTTGAAGGAGGAGTAAAGACTTATCTTCGACCTCGTTAGTAATGTTATGTTTGGAGTTGCTGCTGAGAACTATGTGTTCAATCCTAGGATCTGGAGGGCTATGATGGCCATTGATGCAGAGATGAAGAACGTCGACTGGGCAGGGTTCTTCTTTGATGGGGTGAAGGACTGCATCGACCACTTTCCTCAGTTTCCTCTGCCAACTGCCATGCAGTTGAGTTGGTTACTTGAGCAGAAGTTCCCTCACATAGTCTCTGAAGGCATCCCTGTGATGGGTTTTGACTTCTATCCCTTGAGGTCTCACTTTCTGAACTCGTGTTGATGGATGTTCTGGACTCCCCTCCTTTTGTTGTTGACGTTGACGGAAAAAAAATATTGTTAGACTTTTGTAGCAGATAATCCCTTTTGTAATGTTGTGGATTTCTTGAAATATGTTGTTCTTTCTTTGAATGAATATGCTAATTTCGTTTTATTTGCTGAGTATCTTCTTGTGGACCTTTTTGCTAAATAAGAATTAATCGAATAGCAAAACAACTGTCTGCTAAGCTGGTGTGCTGAGTTTTTTACTGAATCATGACTCGTTTCAGCATCCCAGTTTACTTCTAGTGTTCGAGGCTCAGCATCTCGTAATTTAGCAATTTCATGATATCTTCAGCAAACCGAAAGATAACATCCAGAATTTAATTAATCACCAGACAAACTTCAAGAAATCCTGATAGAAAGAATGAGAGCTAGGACTCATTCATCCACATCTTCCTCTAATTCCATCAATCCTAGCTTTAAGCATAGTTCTTTAAATATGATTTCTGGAAGAGGTTTTGTGAATATATCCGCTATCTGATCTTCGGTGCATATATAGCGAACATCGATATCTTTCTTCTCCTGATGATCTCGTATTAAGTGATGACGGATATCGATATGCTTGGTCCGAGAATGATGGACAGGATTCTTTGTGCTGCACATGGCACTATTGTTGTCGCAGTAGATAGGCACACAATCGAGAGAGATCCCGTAATCTTGCAATTGTTGCCTTATCCAGAGAATTTGCGAACAGCAGCTAGCAGCAGCCACATACTCTGCTTCAGTGGTAGAGGTAGCAACAGAATGCTGCTTTTTGTTGAACCAGCTAATGAGCTTGTGTCCCAGAAATTGACACGTGCCACTCGTGCTTTTCCTATCGATCTTGCATCCTCCGAAATCAGAATCCGAATATCCACTCAGAGCAAGACTATCTTCTCTAGGATACCAAATTCCTAGACCTTTTGTGCACTTCAAATAGCGAACAATCCTCTTAGCAGTATCAAAGTGAGCCTTCATAGGCTTGGCTTGATACCTAGCACATAGACCAACGGCATATGAGATATCAGGTCTGCTAGCAGTGAAATATAGCAGTGAACCTATAATTCCTCTGTAAAGAGTAGGATTCACATCATCTCCTTCTTTCTCGAGAGCAGCAATGCATCTTGTGCTGATAGGTATGCGCAGACTCTTGGTCTTCTCCGGACAATACTTAGCAATTAGGTCACGAGCATACTTCTTCTGATGGATGAAAATTCCCTCTCTGGATTGTTGAACTTGCAATCCAAGGAAATAAGACATTTTTCCCATCATGCTCATTTGAAAATGGCTAGTCATGAGATCAGCGAACCTATCACATAGATCTTGATTCTTTGATCCAAAGATTATATCATCAACATATATTTGAACTAGCAAGATGCTGTCTCCATCTATAATGCAAAATAGAGTTTGATCTATCCTCCCTTTCTGAAATCCATTATTCAACAGAAACTTAGACAAAGTTCCATACCTGGCTCTTGGTGCTTGCTTTAGACCATACAATGCCTTTTTAAGCCTGTATACTTGATTGCCTTTCTCAAATCCTGGTGGTTGTTCAACATAAACCTCCTCCTTGAGCTCACCATTCAGAAAGGCACTCTTCACATCCATTTGCATCACATTGAATCCATGGTATGCAGCATATGCCAGAAATAGACGAATTGCTTCAAGTCTTGCTACTGGGGCGAATGTTTCATCATAATCTATGCCCTCACATTGTCTGTATCCTTTGGCCACAAGCCGTGCCTTGTTTCTGACTACAGATCCTGATTCATCTTTCTTATTTTTGAACACCCACTTTGTGCCTATAACACTCTGGTGCTCTGGTCTGTCAACTAGTTCCCACACATTGTTTCGTGTGAATTCTGCAAGCTCCTCTTGCATGGCGTTCACCCAATCTGGATCTGATAGGGCTTCTTCAATCTTCTTAGGTTCTTCACTTGAGATGTAGCAAGCTAGCATAGCATTTGTGTTTCCTTGTCTTGTTAACAATGGATCATTAATGTTTCCAAGAATTCCTTCTGGGGGTTGAGCACGAAGCCACGTGGGTCTGACATGTGCTGGGGTTTCAGCATCTGGTGCTTCTTCTTGATGATTGTTGTTCTGATTCGCTTCTACTGCATTCTCCTGTGGTTCAGCAACTGGATCGTTTGCTACTCCTTCTTCATCATCTGCTTCTGGATCTTCATGAACAGGATCAGCATGGGCAGGTACGATAATAGGTGGAATTTCAGCAACAAGTTCCTCCAGGACTGGAATCTCAGCAACTCCTTTACTAAGATCTTCAGTAGATTCTCCATCATCTTGATCATCAAGAGCTCCAGCAACATCTAAATTTTCATTTAGATAAATAGAAGATGGGGCCTCAGCATGATCAGTAGCATCACTGGCCTTGTCAGCAGTCTGGTCACCTGCTGAGTGCGAAGTTTCTGGATCGACATCAGTCATAGACCTAATCGGATCAATACTCATATTTTCGAAAGATTTTTGTAAGGATTGATCATAGATATCATTGGTCTCATGATTGTCATCCTTCTGTTCTTTGTTAGTCCTGCGCACTAAAGTAGACTCATCACAAATAACATTACATGTTATTTCCACAAGTCGAGTAGTCTTGTTTAACACTCGATAACCTTTGTGAGATGGGTGTCCATATCCTAGGAAAACACCTTCATCAGACTTGGGCGAAAAAGTGTTAAGTTTAGACTTCCCATTGTTATGGATATAACATGTTGAACCGAAAGCACGGAAGTGTTTAACAGAAGGCTTACGACCATTATACACTTCATAAGGAGTTTTGTTGAATCTGCCATTAACCGCACTCCTGTTCTGAGTGTAGCAAGCAGTCATGATAGCTTCTCCCCAATACTTTCCATTGAGTCCTGAATCAGCAAGCATGGACCTCGCTGCTTCCTTTAAGGTTCTGTTCCTACGTTCTGCTAACCCGTTCTGCTGCGGGGTTCTAGCAGTGGACTTTTCATGATGAATACCAGCTTCCGCACAGAAGTCCATCAAAATTCCATTACAGAATTCAGTTCCATTATCTGATCTAATCCTCTTAACTATAACTTCCTTGTTGTTCTGCTCTTTAAGGATCAGCTCAGGTAGCAGGGTCTTTACTTCATCTTTAGTTTTCAGGAGTCGAACCCACGTGTACCTGGAAAAATCGTCAACAACCACAAGTGTATATATATTCTTATTTACTGTGGGTGGTTTGACAGGGCCAAACAGGTCCATGTGTAAGAGTTCGAGAATTCTCCCTGAGGTGTCTTTTTCTAGATTTGATTTGAAGGATGCCTTTGTCTGTTTGCCTTGTTGGCATGCTTTGCACACTCCTTCCTTTCGGAAAGATTCTGCAGGCTATCCCTCTACCAGCTTATGTTTGGCTAGATAGTTGATCGTTTTGAAGTTCAAGTGGTTCAATCTTTTATGCCACAGCCAATTGGTTTCTTCTTTGTTAAATGCCACGAAGCACGAGTCCTGTTGGCCACTCTGCCAATCGACAACGTATAGGCCACCCTTGTGGATGCCTCTAAGCTTCACTTCTCCTGTAACCTTATCAACAATATCACAGCCAGAGTTAATAAAATAAACATTATATCCATTTTCACATAGTTGGCTGATGCTCATCAAATTGTGTTTAAGGTTCGAAACGAGAGCAGCATTAACAATTCGGATTCCATTTTGTTCTACACATCTTCTACCAATGACTCTTCCTCTGCTGTTATCACCAAAAACAACTGAAGATCCATAAACGCTTTGTATTTCTTAGAATATGTCTGCTCTTCCAGTCATGTGTCCTGAGCAGCCGCTGTCAAGGATCCATTCATCAGGCGATCTTGACGCCTTGGCTCTTAGATCCTGTTTCTGCAAAAATTAAGAGATTGATTTAGGTACTCGTTTAGTATCGGGTCCTGCAGGATTAGCAAGTGTCATTATTCCTTTTGGAACCCACATTCGAGTGATCCTCAAAATTTTCTTCTTGACATCACTCTTTATACCTTTCTCAACCTTAGGATAAGTAAATCTTGCATACTTAGATTGAGGATGAGGTGTGGTAGTGTGTCGAGCCTTCACTGTCCTTTTGAAAGAATTTGGTTTGGACTCAGGCCTCACATAGGTGATCCGCCTATGTGGTGTGTATGCATTATATGAAGGTTTTTCAGCATTGTAATGAACATATTTGCCTTTATGAAGTGAAGATTTTGCTGTCCTGGCAGTAGATACAGACTGCTCGGCATTTCTTCTCGACTCTGCTGACCATGGTTGCTTAGCAGATACTCTAGTATTCTGCTGAGATTTAGCATTCTTCTGTTGAGGTTCCCTAGCAGACATTCTAGCATTCTGCTGAGGTTTAACGTACCTCTGTTGAGGTTCCCTAGCAGACATTCTAGTATTCTGCTGAGGTTTAGCAGATTCACTCTGCATTATACCCCTAGTCTGCTTAGCAATGGATGTTTCAGCAGATGCCTTTTCTTTCAATTTTTCTCCAAATATGAATTTTCCAGCAGAGACAAACTGAATAGTCTTCTGCTTAGAAGATTCTCCTTTATCATTATGATCAAAACCAACACCAGCTCTATCCTTGTGGTGCTTTTGTTGGCTAATTGCAGCATTCAAAACAGCTTTACTGGTCGTGTATGTACAAATGCAATTTTCTTTTGGTTTGTTTTTCAGCAAGATGTTATCTTTTTCAAGAATTTTGAAATTTTCAGAAAGATTTGAAAATTCAGTTTTCATTTTTGAAAGTTCCTCACCTGCAGACCTTAGTCTTTTGACTTCCTCGGTCAAATTTGAAACTTCCAACTTTAGTGAGGTGTTCTCACTTATAATGATATTTTTGATTTCATACATCTTAGAGAATTCTTCACTTAGCTTCGTGAGATAGTCTTCCTCAGAGTCTAAGGTGAATTCCTCGCATTCATCAAAAGTTGCAAAGCTAGGAATGCTTACTGAAATTACCTCGTTGTTCTCGGCTACTAGAGTCGTTTCAGCATCCTGATCAGCGTCTGCGTCAGCAAACTAATCCTCCACAATGTCTGCCATCAGAACTAGCATGGCCTCTTCATTCTCTTCTTCTGAAGATAGATAGTACTCTTCATCGATTTCAGGAATATCCTAAGTTTCTGTCCTGGTCAGGAGCGCTCTCTTGACTGCATTTCCTGCACGTCTTTCAAATCTCTGCTTCAAACGCTCCCTCTCCTCTTTGCTGACTTTCGGACAATCATGTTTCAAGTGATCAGGAGATCCACACTCGAAACCAGAGTCGTCGTGATTATGTCTTAACACGAGATGCAGCGGAATAAATAAATGTCTCTTACACTTTACGTTGTTTTAGGAATGTTTCTTAGCTCAAGTTATTTTTAAGTATGTTTTCAGATATACACTAGCAACTCTGTTGCTAGGTTTCAAATCAACTTTGAGCAGTGATTAATAAAACAGTAAATGAACACAAGATTTATAGTGGTTCGATCAAAACGATCTACGTCCACTCCTTAGCCGAAACGCTAAGAATTCCACTAGAAAAGTATACCGATTACAAGGATTCACCTTTCCAGTTAAGTAGGCAGTGAGCTTTCGGCCTGGCTACTTGACAGCTATCCTCCGTTGATCTGAACTCCTCCGATAAGGTTTGACTGGGTCAAGGGTGCACCTTCGAAACTCCTGCCTTGCCTGATATGGAAGTTTTATAGTCATTTCCTGACTTTTCTTGAATGCGGCTAAGTGCCCGTCTTAGTCTTGACCTTTTCAGGTGTTCGACTGTTAGATTCTTTCTGAAAAGAAAGAGTCCCAATGATTGAGATATTCTTGAATGCAATCAAGAATGTCTTCAATGGAGTGTCAGTATATCAATGAGCGACACTTCTGGTTGTTGGGAGCTTTTAATATATTTTCACACGGCTCTCAACTGACTACTTTTTGTTTGTTTACTTTGTCAAAGAAATCTCTTGCTTGAGTGTTCGTGAGTGTCTAAAGTGAGAAAAGCAGTAGTCAATCTCATTCTTGAACCTGTCTTTTATAGGTGGAGATTCAAACCTTGAATCTCCATATCCGTTAGACACAACGGCTTCTTTGTCCAAGAGTGGATTGTCTTGATTGATCACTTTTTGAGTAGGACTGTACTTTTCGAACTACTTCCGGAAAGTCTCGACCTTTGAGTGTACTTCTGTCAGAGTTGCAGTCCAGCTTCAACTTTTGAGCCTCTTGCTTTGCTAAGCTAGGTTCTGCTAAAGTCTTTTACTGTCTTCGATCCTTTGACTTCTGTTGTTTGCAACTTCTAGTTCGTCGCTGAAGGGTGCCGAATGCTAATGCCTTAGCATTCTGTTGTTGTGTATTGTCTAGCAAACGTTCTGCTGTTTGCTAGTAATTCTTCGTTTGCTCGCTTCTCTAGCAGTTGTAAGTTGTTGATGAATGCTAATATCTTAGCATTCTGCTGTTCAGCGACTCTTAGCAGACGTCATCTGCTTCGTATCTGCTAGGAATTCTTCTTAGCATACTAGTCTATTACAACTCAATATAAAACCTATACAGGACTTTACAGAGTATGCTAGACTATCTAGAATTCGGCAAATGATCGACCAACTATATAAGGTTTGATCCAACAAAACCTTTTACAAATAGGTCCTAAGGGAGATTTTAGGAATAATTTCCCAACACAAGTATTTGAAAGCACATGCCGATGAAGCCGAGGTGGCTACTCTTGCTGAGGCAGAAGCTAAGGTGTGGACTTCCGAGGAAGCAGAATGCATAGATGCTGAAGTCCAATACCTTGAGGCGCAGCGGGAGTGGTATGAAGCAGAAGACATGGATATTCAGCTGATCTCTGAGATTCATCCATCTACTTCTGGAGGAGAGCTTGTAATTACATCATCTGCCATGGACATTCCTCCTGTAAGTTATCACGACTTTACCTCTTACTTGAACTTTGTCGTTCAATTTGCTATTAAAACTGCCAAGTCTTCTGTAAATGAGTGAACGGCGCTGGAAGCGGCCGATATAAAGAGGGAGGTTGAAGAGGTCAAGAGTGGAGTGTCTGAGGTCAGAGCCGATGATGCTGAAGTAAAGACCAACATGGATGTGATGAAGGAATATGTTGATGATTCCCTGAAGCAAGTGGTGCAAACGGTAAACTCCTTCTCGACCACCTTTTTGGCTGCTCTCAAAGAGGGGGAAAAGAGGAGGCTTGCTGAATTAGAGTAGAGGAAGAAAGAAGATGAAGCACTTGTTGCGACAGCTGAAGAGCGCAGACTTGCTCTGGAAGACCTGAAGCAGAAAGAATTGGAGCTGAAGATCAAAATACTTGAAATGGAGAATGAGAAGGTTGCTAAACAGCTGGAAAGAGAAGCCAAGGAGAGGGAAGTTAGCAAGGCCTATCTCGAGAAGTTCATGCAGCTGACAATGAATAAATTTGATGAATTAGATAAAGGGAAGAAGCCTGTTGCTGACTCTTAAATTTCTTATATTAGCAAACCTTCTCTACACTCATTTTGGTTTTTCTGATTTCATTTGTACTTGTAAAATCTCATATCATATGAATGAAATTGGATCAGACTTAGACAATTTCTCATTGTCCACTTCTAATTTTTGTGCGTGTCTTAGTTAATATACTCTTTCTGTGTATTCAACACGAATGCATGTGGATGCTTGCTAATTAAATTGGGTGCTAAAATTCTAGCATATTCCTTGCAACATTTACATGATTTTAATCGAGAAATATTTCTCAGCACTTGTTGAGGGGAAATTTTATTTAAACCAATCCTGCTAGAACTAAGTTGGATAAACTCTGAGTTAGATTGGTAGAATAGCATAGCTTTGATACTTAGAAATTTTTGTAAACTCAGAAATTTTTCCTCTTAAATTCAACAAGTGATAGTAAGCTTTGATCGCACCAAAAAGGGGGAAATTGTTAGGATATATCCCTTGATTTGTATAGCAAAATCTCCCTTAGGACCGAACTGTAAAAGGTTTTGTTGAATCAAAGCCTTATTAGTTGGTTGATCATTGCTGATCTCTAGTGTAGTCTAGCACCTCTTGTAATGTCCTGTTTAGGAAAAATATTGAGTTGTAATAGATTAGAATGCTAGAAGTATTCCTAGCAGATGGTAGCTGCTAGAGAAGTCAGCAGACGAAGATTGACTGCTAGAGATTAGAGCGGTCAAGTGCTAAGAAGAATGATTGCTAAGCCATTAGCAATCATATGCTGAAGGAAGAGATTGCTAGAAGACTCTACTCTGCAGCCAGAAGCAAAATTATAGCAGAATGTTGAAGGAGTCAGCATTCGCTAGCATTTTAGCAGATTGCTAAGTAATAGCAATCAGCAGAGAAGACTTAAGTGCTAAAGACACATCTACTGAAGGAGTTAGCAGATTGAAGAGCAGATTGCTAGAAGAGCCTAGCAACCAAATTACTTAGAAGATCGTTCCCAGTATTCCCGATAGAATGCTAAGCAAGGAAAATATTCAACAACGATTGCTAATACACCCGTTCTGAAAAAAGTACAAGCAAAGGATAGAAGCTTTCCAGAAGTAGGTCGGAAAGTACTGTACGACACCAGAAAAGATGGATAAAGTCGAACTCCTTTCGGAAGAAGAAGCCGTTGCGTCTAACGGGTATGGAGATTCAAACTTTGAATCTCCAGGTGTTGGGAATTACCCCTAGAAACTCCCTTAGGACTTATTTGTAAAAGGTTTTGTTGGATCAAACCTTATTTAGTTGGTCGATCATTTGCTGAAATCTAGAGAGTCTAACACAACTTGTAAAGTCCTGTATAAGTTGAACATCGAGTTGTAATAGACTAGTGTGCTAAGAAGAATCCCTAGCAGACACAAAGCAAATGATATCAGCATCCAACTCACAATCTGCTAGAGAAACAAGCCAACAAAGGATCACTAGCAAATGGCTGAAAGCACGTCTGACAGAATGCTAAGGTGTTAGCATTCGAACCTTTCAGCATCAAAGTAAAGAGTCTGAAACAAAAGAAGTCAAAGGATTGAAGGCAGTAAAAGGCTTCAGCAACTCCTAGCATAACAAGGGCAAGACTCAAACGCTGAAGACGGACTGCCACTCTGACAAAAAGCTCACACAAAAGGATAAGACTTTCCCGAAGTGGTTAGGAAAGTACAAGTCAAAATAAAAGTGAGAGCCACAGACCAACCTCTTCAGATCAAGGAGCCGTTGAGTCTAACGGATAAGGAGATTCAAAGTTTGAATCTCCACCTATAAAAGACAGTCTCAAAGATGAGAGAAGAAGAACACTACTAAGAGAGAACAACTTCGATAACTACTTTCACGACTTACAATTGCTCTACTCACTTTACTCATTCACAAACGCTCAAGCTAGAGATTCCTTTGACAAAGTGAACTTTGAAAGTAGTCAGTTGAGAGCTGTACAAAGTCTATCTAAAAGCTCCCAACAACCAGAAGTGTCACTCATTGAAGTACTGACACTCCATTGAAGATATTCTTGATTGCATTCAAGGATATTTCAATCATTGAGATTCCTTTCTTTTGGAAAAGAATCTAACAGTCGAACACCTGAATAGGTTAAGACTAGAACGGGCGTCTAGCCATATTCAAGGAAAATCAGGAAGTGTCTATTTCTTCCATATCAGGCAAGGCAGGAGTTTCGAAGGTGTGCTCTTGACCCCCAGCTAAACCTTACCGGAGAAGTGCAGACTCACGGAGGATAGCTGTCAAGTAGCCAGGCCGAAAGCTCACTGCCTACTTAACTGGAAAGGCGATTCCTTGTAATCTGTATACTTTTCTAGTGAAATTCTTAGCGTTTCGGCTAAGGAGTGGACGTAGATCTATTTGATCGAACCACTATAAATCTTGTCTACGTTTACTGTTTTATTAATTTACTGCTCAAAGATCTATTTGAAACCTAGCAACGGAGTTGCTAGAGTATATTTGAACACAAACTTAAGTCAAAACTTGAGCTAACTTATTTTGGAAAATAACATTAAGTGCAAGAGACGTAAAACAAATTCCGCTGCATTTCGTGTTAACTTATCAACACGACGACTCTGACATTTCGGGACCAACAAGTGGTATCAGAGCAGGAGGTTGAAAAACCGACTGCTTCTGAGTCGCTTAAGACCAGATCCGCATTTTCCTTGCACTTTTACCTGTTTATCTGTGATTCACTTGTTTAGCTCAGGAGACAAGATGTTGAATCACTCTCTTGGAAAGTACAACAGGGAGAACTTCACAACATGGAAAAAGATGGCCTTAATACAGCTTCAGAGCATACACCCAGAAATGGTTGAGGTACTTGAAAGAGGTCCCATTAAGATTATGAAAGCTAACACTTTTATAGGACCTGTACCCGAACCCGCTGAAGGAGCTATTGAAGGAGATCAACCTAGACCCCCAAGGCCACAGAGACCCCAAATGGTTGAAAAACCTTTTGAGGAATACACAAGTGAAGACAAGAAAAGAGCTCAGCTGGAGCATGTTGCAAAGAAGTTAATCCTTGACTCCCTACCAAAGCTGATGGCACAAAAAGCTTTGGAGTTTGATACAGCTAAAGAAATGTGGCAGTATGTCTGCGAATCTTCCCAGGAGACAGACCATATGAAACGAAATAAACTGCAGGTAGCTGTTGATAAATATGAATCTTTCTCTATGAATGCAGGTGAATCCATAATGGCCATGGAGGAACGATTTAATACCATCATTGGAGAGCTGAATAACCTTGGTAAGAAATATGAGAATGGGGAAATGAATCACAAGATTATCTCTAAACTATACCCCAGAGATGACTGGTTTGTTAAAATGACTAGTTTAAGCGAGAAAGATCTCAACAAAATGTCTACATCCAAGGTATTTGCTCAGCTAAAATCTCATGAATTCATAATACAACAGTCAAAGAAGAATGAAGCTGCAGTAGTACAATCCGCTGCTAACTCAGATGATTTAGCTTATTTTGTCAAAAAGGATTTTAATAAGTTTAAACAAAAGAAACCATTTTACAATCAAGAAAGATCTGTTTCTATAACCCAATCAAAGGAGGTTGCTACAACCTCTGGCTCTCAGCCCACTGATCTTAAGATCAGTGAACTAGAAGAACAGATGAAGAAACTTCAGAAGATGCTGATGGAGGCTAAAGGCGAAAAGGAAGCAAAGGAGACTCAGCAGTCACCTTCTCACGCCCGCTCAGCAGAGCGAAAGCCTAGGACCTGTTTCGAGTGTGGATCTCCAGACCACTTGAAACATGACTGTCCGAAAGTCAGCAGAGAAGAAAGGGAGCGGCTGAAACAAAGATTTGAAAGACGTGCAGGCAATGCAGTCAAAAGAGCACTCCTAACCAGGACAGAAACTCAGGACATTCCTGAAAATGATGAGGAATATTATCTATCCACAGAAGAAGAGGATGAAGAAGCCATGCTAGTTCTGATGGCAGACGTCGTGGAAGATCAATTTGCTGATGCAGATGCTGATCAGAATGCTGAAACGGCTCTAGCAGCCGAGAACACCGAGGTAATTTCAATAAACATCCCAAGATTTGTAACCTTTGATGATTGCGAGAATCTCACTTTAGATTCTGAGGAAGACTATCTCACGAAACTAAGTGAAGAATTCTCTCAAATGTACGAAATTAAAAACGTCATTGTGGGAGAAAACACCTCACTGAAGTTAAAAGTTTCAAATTTGACCGAGGAAGTCGAAAGACTAAGGTCTGCAAGTGAGGAACTTACGAAAATGAAAGCCGAATTTTTAATACTTTCTGAAAATTTCAAAATTCTTGAGAAAGAAAACATTTTGCCGAAAAATAAACCAAAAGAAAATTGCATTTGTACTTACACGACTAGTCAAGCTATTTTGAATGCTGCAATTAATCAACAAAAGCACTACAAAGATAGAGCTGGTGTTGGTTTTGATCTCCATGATAAAGGAAAAACTTCTAAGCAGAAGATTACTCAGTTTATCTCTGCTGGAAAATTCATCCTTGGAGAAAAACTGAAAGAAAAGGAATCTGCTGAAACACTCATTAGCGAATCTGTGAAATCTCAGCAGAATGTTAGGACATCTACTAGGGAACCTCAGCAGAGGTACGATATATCCCAGCAGAATCCTAGAATATATGCTAGGGAAACACAGCAGAGGTACGTTATACCTCAGCAGAATGCTCGAGTGTCTGCTATAAAACCTCAACAGAGGAATGATAAATTCAAGCAGAACACGAGAACATAAGCTTCGCAATCTAGATCAGCAGAGCCTAGAAGGATTGCCGAGCAGTATGCATCTACTGCAAGGACAGCAAGATCTTCACTTCATACAAGCAAGCATGTTAATTACAATGCTGTAAAGCCCCCTCATAATGCATATACACCACATAGGCAAGAACACCTATGTAAGGCCTAAGTCCAAAACAAATTTTTTCAAAAGGACAATGAAGGCACAACACACTACCACACCTCATCCTCAATCTAAGCATGCAAGATTTACTTATCCTAAGGTTGAGAAAGGTACAAAGAGTGATGTCAAGAAGAAAATTTTGAAGATCACTCTAATGTGGGTTCCAAAAGGAACAATGACACTTGCTAATCCTGCAGGACCCGAGACTAAACGGGTACCTAAATCCTTCTCTTAATTTTCTTGCAGAAGAAGAATCCAAGAGTGAAGGAGTCAAGATCTCCAGATGAATGGATTCTTGATAGCGGCTGCTCAGGGCACATGACTGGAAGAGCAGACTTATTCTCAGATTTACAAAGCGTCTATGGATCCTCAGTTATTTTCGGTGATAATAGCAGAGGAAGAGTCATTGGAAGAGGATGTGTAGAACAAGATGGAATCCGAATTGTCAATGCTGCTCTCGTTTCAAACCTTAAACACAATTTGATGAGCATCAGCCAACTATGTGAGAATGGATATAACGTTTATTTCATTAACTCTGGCTGTGATATTGTTGATAAGATTACAGGTGAAGTAAAGCTTAGAGGCATCCGCAAGGGTGGACTATATGTGGTTGATTGGCAAAGTGGTCAACAGGATTCATGCTTCATGGCGTTTAACAAAGAGGAAACAAATTGTCTATGGCATAAAAGATTAAATCACTTGAACTTCAAGACGATCAATCATCTAGCCAAACACAAGCTAGTTGAAGGACTGCCTGCTGAATCTTTCCGAAAGGAAGGAGTGTGCAAAGCGTGCCAACAAGGCAAACAAACAAAGGCATCCTTCAAATCAAATCCAGAAAAGGATACCTCAGAGAGAATTCTCGAACTCTTACACATGGATCTATTTGGTCCTGTCACACCACCCACAGTTAATAAGAAAATATATACACTTGTGGTTGTTGATGATTTCTCTAGGTATACTTGGGTTCAACTACTAAAGACTAAAGACGAAGTAAAGATCCTGCTACCTGAACTGATCCTCAAAGAGCAGAACAACAAGGAAGTTACAGTTAAAAGGATTAGATCAGATAATGGAACTGAATTCTGTAATGGAATTCTGATGGACTTTTGTGCTGAGGCTGGAATTCATCATAAGAAGTCCACTGCTAGAACCCCACAGCAGAATGGGTTAGCAGAACGAAGAAACAAAACACTGAAGGAAGCAGCACGGTCCATGCTTGCTGATTCAGGACTCAATGGAAAGTATTGGGGAGAAGCTATCATGACTGCTTGCTACACTCAAAACAGGAGTGCGGTTAATGGCAGATTCAACAAAACCCCTTATGAAGTGTATAATGGTCGTAAGCCTTCTATTAAACACTTTCGTACTTTCGGTTCAACATGTTATATCCATAACAATGGGAAGTCTAAGCTTAACACTTTTTCACCTAAGTCTGATGAAGGCGTTTTCCTGGGATATGGATACCCTTCTCACAAAGGTTATAGAGTGTTAAACAAGACAACTCAACTTGTGGAAATAACATGTAATGTTATTTGTGATGAGTCTACTTTAGTGCGCAGGGCTGACAAAGAACAGAGGTATGATAATCATGAGACCAATTATATCAATGATTAATCTCTTAAAAAATCTTTTGAGAATATGAGTATTGATCCGATTAGGTCTAAGACTGATGTCATCCCAGAGGCATCGCACTCAGCAGGTGACCAGACTGCTGACCAGGCCGGTGATGCTAATGATCATGCTGAGGCCCCATCCTCTATATATCTAAATGAGAATTTAGATGTTGCTGGTGCACTTGATGATCGAGAAGATGAAGAATCTACTGAAGATCTTAGCAAAGGAGTTGCTGAGAATCCAATCCTGGTGGAACCTGCTGCTGAAACTCCAACCGTTACAATACCTGCTCATGCCGATCCTATTCATGAAGATCCAGAAGCAGATGAAGAAGGAGTACCAGTTGTCCCAGTTGCTGAACCTCAGGAGAATGCAGTCGAAGCTAATCAAAATAATACTCATCAAGAAGGAGAACCAGATGCTGAAATTCCAGAACGTATCAGACCGACATGGCTACGTGCGCTTCCTTTAGACAGTGTTCTTGGAAGCGTAAATGATCCTATCCTAACCAGACAAGGGAACGGCAATGACATGTTAGCCTGCTACATATCTAATGAAGAACCCAAGAAAGTAGAAGAAGCATTGCTAGATGCAGATTGGGTGAATGCCATGCAAGAGGAGCTTGCAGAGTTCATACGCAACAATGTGTGGGAACTAGTCGACAGACCAGAACATCAAAGTGTGATAGGCACTAAGTGGGTGTTCAAAAACAAGAAAGATGAATCAGGTGATGTAGTAAGGAATAAAGCGCGTCTTGTAGCCAAAGGGTATAGACAATGTGAAGGAATAGATTATGATGAAACCTTCGCCCCTGTAGCAAGACTAGAGGCTATCCATCTATTCTTGGCATATGTTGCGTATCATGAGTTTGATGTGATGCAGATGGACGTGAAAAGAGCCTTCCTTAATGGCGAGCTCAAGGAGGAAGTTTATGTCGAGCAACCTCCGGGATTTGAGCAAGGGAATCAAGTCTACAGGCTCAAGAAGGCACTATATGGTCTGAAGCAGGCACCACGAGCTTGGTATGGAACGTTGTCTAAGTTTCTACTGAACAATGGATTTCAGAAAGGGAGGATAGATCAAACTCTCTTTCGCATCAAGGATGGAGACAGCATTCTACTAGTTCAAATATATGTTGACGACATAATCTTTGGATCGAAGAATCAAGATCTATGTGATAAATTCTCTAATCTCATGACTAGCCATTTCCAAATGAGCATGATGGGAAAGATGTCCTATTTTCTTGGACTACAAGTTCATCAATCCAAAGAAGGAATATTCATCCATCAGAAGAAGTATACTCGTGACTTAATCGCCAAATACTGTCCGGAGAAGACCAAGAGCTTGCGCATACCTATCAGCACAACTTGCATTGCTGCTCTTGAAAAAGAAGGAGATGATGTGAATCCTACTCTTTACATAGGGATCATAGGTTCACTACTGTATCTCACCGCTAGCAGACCAGATATCTCGTATGCCGTAGGATTATGTGCTAGATATCAAGCCAAGCCTAAGAAGGTCCATTTTAACACTTCCAAGAGAATTGTTCGCTATCTGAAGTGTACAGAAGGATTAGGAATTTGGTATCCAAGAGAAGACAGTCTAAGTCTGAGTGGATATTCAGATTCTGATTTTGGAGGATGTAAGATTGACAGGAAAAGCACAAGCGGCACATGTCAATTTTTGGGACACAAGCTCATTAGCTGGTTCAGCAAAAAGCAGCACTCCGTTGCTATCTCCACCACTGAAGCAGAGTATGTAGCTGCTGCTAGTTGTTGCTCACAAATTCTATGGATAAAGCAACAATTACAAGATTATGGGATTTCTCCTGAATGTGTACCCATCTATTGTGACAACAATAGTGCCATGTGCATCACAAAGAATCCTGTTCATCACTCTCGGACCAAGCATATTGATATTCGTCATCACTTCATACGAGACCATCAAGAGAAGAGAGATATCGATGTTCGATATATATGCACTGAAGATCAGATAGCAGACATATTTACAAAGCCACTTCCAGAACCCAGATTTAAAGAGTTATGTTTGAAATTGGGATTAATGGAATTAGATGCTGACGTGGATGAATGAGTCCTAGCTCTCATTCTTTCTATAAGGATATTCCTGCAATTTGGTTGATAATTATTATATTCTGATTGCTATGCCTTCGACCTGTTGAAGATTTCTTGACATTACCACACATCAACATGCTGAACAATGTCATGAAAATAGTTGAAAAGAAGGGATCTGAAATCAGCATATTCATTCAACAGAAAGATTACAGAGTTCAAAGGCTATCAGATACACACAACTCTACATCATCCTGTGCTACGAATCTAACAACATTTCTGTGTACACAAAAGGAAGGAGAGCTCAGAGCATTCTTCAACCACAGTTAGGGAAGTGCGCCCTCAAAGGATAAAAATCAAATCCCATCAAAGGGATACCTTCAGAAGCAAGATGAGGGAACGACTGCTCAAGCAACCAACTTAGCTGCATGGCAGTTGTCAGAGGAAATTGAGGAAAGAGATCGATACATCTCTTCACTCCATCAAAGAAGAATTCCGCCCAATCAACGTCCTTCATCTCTGCATCAATGGCCATCATAGCCCTCCAAATCCTTGGGTTGAACACATAATTGTCAGCAGGGACGCCGAAGGTGACATTGCTAACAATGTCAAAAATGACTCTGTACTCCTCCTTCAAATGCAAAAATGATGGAGTTGGTGAAAAGCCAAAGTTATCGGACTGCCTCCACTCATTCCAGTAGCCGAACTCTGGAGCAGTCAAATGGCAGAAGACATCCATGACGCGAGTAGGACCCCGAGGAAGGCCAAACTTCTGAGAAAACAGGGTCGGAGTCCAGCAAACCACTTCATCGTCGAAGCAACTCCAAATAGCATCATCATCGGTTTTACTCCTGAAGATAAAGCTTTGGAGAGCTCGTTTCTGATAACGAGTCGGCATCGTAGTCAGAAATTGGGTCAGGCAACTCTCATTAAGAGCTCCCATAACGAAGTTGGCAACACGACAGTTGTTACCATATTCAAAATACAACCCCTATTCATGAAGAATCTGGTTGCGAGTGACTGGCAAATCACTAGGAGCAATGGTAATACGATGCACTTTGAAGCTAGTGAAGAAGGAAATGCTATGCAAAGTGGAGTGAAAAGATGAAGTTCCAATTATACAAGTGAGTCGTTATTTATAGCAAGATCATGGCTCTATCCATAATGGGAACACTCTCCCAAAAGTGTCCTGTCAAATGAATTCAGTATTCAGAAGAGCGGAAGTCGAGGAGTCTCGACAAAGGGGGAAATGCCACCTGTCTTAAGAAGGCTACTTACGGCAAGTCGACCTACCTGAGTATTCCGGCGTTCTCTTCCACGAATGCTCAAAGAAGACACCAAAGGATATCCCAAATCCTTTGACTAAGACAGAAATCTGCCGTCTTAAATAATAGCACTCGATGACTTTGAGTGGAAAATAGTAGCTCACATCAATCACAGGAAGGCTGCTACAGACATCCAAGTCACTCAAAAGACAGCTTGCTGGGACTATAACGCAAGCATATCAGAAACAGAGTATAAGAAGAGATATTATCTCTATTTCTTGGATTTCTTGAAGACATTATTACTTATTCTGGAAGAAGATTACATCTGCTGAAGATTATAGTTCTCTGCTAATATTGAAAATGCCGAGCAGAAATTGGTTGAAAATTATGTTAACAAATGACAGACAACAAAACATAGCTGTGAAATCTTCAAATATCTTTTCATTCATCGACAATGTCATTACAAAAGAAAAGAGGAAGATTACAAACAAAAAGATCGCTATTCTAGGAGGAAGAAGGCCTGAACGGGAAGAAGTCCGCGTTTAAAAGATTCGTTGGTCCTTCTGCTATCTGAGGAAAACTCTGCTCTAGCAACCAACTAAGTTGTATTCCATTAAGCAGAGGTACGGCCGGATAATATTCGACGCAGTCTCGAACGCTATTGTAGATGTATTTCGCCCAGTCTATCTCGGCTCCATCGTCAATAGACATCATGAGCTGCCATGTTTCCTTTGAGAAGAACGTGTCGTCACAGTTCTCTCCCATCAACATATTATTTTCCACACGGAAGAGCACCTAATAAGGAGTGCGCAGATCGTACGCAGAGACAGAAAGAGAAAATTCAGACGACGGAGTTCGTCTCCATTTCTGCGACGCCGACCACTCAGGGGCAATGCCCGTCACACGATGGTTGAAGACAGACCCAGGGCCTCTAGGAAGACCGAATCGACGAGAAAAGACATCCGGTGACCAATAGATGAGTTTGCCGTGGAAGGAACCATAAATGCCATCTCCCTCCACAGAACAGTCGTTGATGAATTCTCGAAGAACGTCGCCTTGGAAACATCTTGGAGTAACAGTGACAAATTGAGTTAATCCACTGCGATTTAACTTTGACATGACGGTCTCTACCACCCTTGGATTGTTATCATACAGAGAGTTCAAACCAGCCTCATGTAGGATCTGGTTTCGGCACAATTCAAGAGATTGACCTGGTGAATCCATTTTTTCAAGATTGTATTTTGGCAAAGAGTTGTTATGGCAACAAGGACACTCACAATCAGGGTATTTATAAAGGGAAAATCTTAATTCTTCTCGTCAGAATTGATCAGATTCAAATTACCAGAGTTATTAATCATCTGTCACTCGTCGAATAGGCAGACGCCACGACTAATCGGTCAAAATGATTCTTGGAATACGCAATCGATGCTTGGAGAAATATACTCTAAAAATCGTCGCTCCATCTGCTAGAGATGAAGTCTCTACTAGAGACAAGGCCTCTGCTAGCAAATGAGATCTCTGCTAGAGTTGAAGTCTCTGCTAGAGACAAGACCTCTGCTAGCAAATGAGATCTCTGCTAGAGTTGAAGTCTCTGCTAGAGACAAGGCCTCTGCTAGCAAATGAAATCTCTGCTAGCGAATGAAATCTCTGCTAGCCTTGATATCGCTACTAAAGGAAGGTCACTCTGCTACAAACGATATTAGATGACGAGAGCTCTGCTAACTACTTTATAAAGTAGTATCTGCTATGTTTGTGGCAGAACATCTATCTTTGCTACCAATCATCGATCTGCTATGATCTTAGCCGAAACATAATCAGCAGTTCTACTACACAGTTGATTATCGAGGCAACTATCAAGTAGATGATCGACATTGTATGCAGTTATATGAGTTTGTCTAAATTAAAAACGACATCATCTCATATACATCATCAAAAACAATTACAACAGAGGATTCAATCAAAGGGCGAGTAAGGCACAAAGGGATAAAAGTCTATTCCTCGAAGGTTCGAGGGACCCAAGGTGAGATCGGTGAATCTCCGTTCTAGCAGCCAACTTAAAGGCATTCCATAGGGAAGGTAGAGTCGAGGGATCTGCTGAACACTCTGTCGGACCCTTTGAAAGACGAATGCCGCCCAGTCAACCTCTGCCCGGTCATCAATCGCCATCATAACCTTCCAGACTTCACGAGAGAAGATCATGTCATCTGGATTCTCTCCCACCAACATTCCACAGACTATCTCGAAGAGAACTCGATAGCGAGTCTGCAGTCCATATGCTGATGGGGTAGGCGAGAACTCCAGATCAGCAGAACGCCTCCATCTCATCCATGAAGACCATTCTGGAGCGATTTCATTACTGCGATAATCCAACACAGAAATTGGACCTCTCGGCAAGCCGAACTCCGACGCAAAAATGTCCACGGTCCATCTCACCAACTGGTTCCTGAAGACACCTACAATGGAGTCTCCAATGGCCTGACTTTGTCGGACGAAGAACTGAAGATGTTCTCTATGAAACGCATGAGGAGTCAAAGAGATGAATTTAGCCACACCACAAGCATGAAGACTGAACATGATCCATTCTGCTATGTGATACTCTGTCTCATATTCCTCATAAAGACCAGAATCACAGAGAATTCTATGGCGAGGAACGAAGAGAGATTGAGCCTGCTCCATATCTTCGTATTAGTGAATTTTTGTGAAGAAAAACAAGAGTTGCTAGAAGTCGTATCAAATGCATCGCCTGCTTATGCTATTTAAAGAAGAGCCCTTGGTAACTGCTCATCTCTGAAGTCGAAGGGTCGCTGAGTAGGAGTGAAGTAGCACATTAATGCAAAGGTCAAATCGGAAGAGATTACGATCATGCATGAAAAGCAATGCCGGAGATTATTATGATGATACCATGAAATACGTGGTAGCATCTGCTTGATTTTATCCATCTTGGCTGCTGAAAATCTCAAATCAGACGTGGACTTTTGCTTTTCAATATGGAGAAACATTTAATGCGTCCAGACGACGGCAACAAATTAGATTGTGACACGTCATCCACACACAAGCTACGAAGGACGTGGCTATACCCACGATCTAACTCTCAACCCCAACCGTTGAGTGAATTTAAAGTGATTTCAATCCTCGTCATCAATTTCTCCTCGTACTCCGAAATCCTCTACACCATATTTAGATTTTAAATCCCCACCAATCTTCAGAAATCCCTCACCCCCATCTCTGAAAAACCCTCTCAAAATCCTCAGAAAAACCTACTCAACCATGACTTCAAATCAAGGTTCTTCAACCTCCTCACACCAAGACACAAATACATCTCTAAATCCCGAATCATCACCATCCGAGAACCTAGAGACAGTCAATCTTCAACAGGCCTCATTTATCTACCCCTCAACCTTTTGCTCACCCCTGCATGTTCGACATGCACCCGAGTTCACCGGCATTGAGAAGAAGGAGGACATTGATCAGTCCATCCCTTACTACCAATTGGTAACCATGGCCAGACAGAAGAAGCTGTCCACGCATTCAGCAGAAAGGCGACGAGTGGCCCAGATTATGAAAGACAGGATTCTGTACATGCCTCTCGCCAACAAACAATTTCCTAAATGGATTTTGAATATCCTTGATTCCGAATTGCTGGTAAAGTATCTCACTGCTGAACCTGATCAATTTCATCCGCATATGGTTGCTGAATTTTATGCTAGGGCTGTTATGAGTGATGATCAGAAATCATTCAAGACATGTGTATATGGGAATATCGTAGAAGTAAATGCTGATTTACTTTCTCGTACTTTTGGACTTCGAAACTTTGGAGCCAAAATCTCTCAATATAAGGTGAATGATATAGCCGAAATAGAGAGGCGATGGAAGCTTTGGAGGAAGTCAGGAGAAAAAGGGCAATCAAGTACGTTCAAGGTCAACACCTCAATCAACACTTTGACAGAGGAATACAAACTCCTTGCAGAGATTGTAATCAAGATGCTCCAATGTGATGCTGGATTGTACTCGGAGCTCTCTGCTAAGAAATATGCCATGATGATGGCATTAAATGACAATGTTAAGGGTAATTGGGCTGAATTTATCTTTGAACGCTGGGCAGAACATGTCAAGAAGAATACTCACATGGAAGTAGATGGAACATTCTCTTCGAATGTAAACTTTGGGCTAAAGATTAGTAAACTTTTGGAGATTCTGTTTACCAACACAGGAGTAGATCGAGGAGTTGCACTTCTTTCTACCGACTACATTCCTGTAACAAGACACAAGCTTAAGCCGGTAAATATCAGAAATCCTCGGAAGTTAAAAGGGAAGTCTAACGTAGACAAGAATAAACCTACATCTCCAGAGGAACCAGATGAAGCTAGTTTAGCAGTAGCCAGACTCCAACTCTCCATTCCCATAACAGAAGAAGAATTAGCAGTGTTGAAGAAGAATGCCGAAATAGATCAGTGTTTCAAAAATCTCGAGGAGATTGAGAAGTTAGGAAACCTCCCAGTTGATCAGATCAACGACATCGTGACTTCGAAGGAAGCAAAACAGCCTCCAACTACTATTGGAACATTGGCAGTACCAATTCAATCACTAAAGAGAGTTGCTACAAATCCTCCTGCAACTAAGGCAAAAAAGAAGACCAGAAGAAGGTTGGAACTTCTGAGTGACAAGGAAGTAATGGAAAAAGCAGAGGCAGAAGACAAGTCTGCTAGAAATGTTGAAAGAGAGATTACAGCAGAGAAGACATCTAGTGAGACCAATTTTGACAACACCTCTGATCCAGACTACATCCCTGAGTCTCTCAGCACTGCAGAAGAGCGCGGTCAGGAAACAAGAAAAGCAAAGAGGAGGCGCATAGCTACTCTAAAGGAAATTGAGAAGAAAGATTATCAGGAGTTCATCAGTAACCTGACATTCGAAGGCAGAGACAGGAACTTCGAACGAGTAAAATCCGCTGCCGACGAATTTATGGCCCAGAAGAAAGCTGCTAAAGAAGTTAGCAAAGAGGTCAATTCTAGCAGAGGAGTCAGTGCTAGCAGAGGAGTCGAGGCTAGCATAGTTAATGAAACATCTGCAAAGCACATGAATCATCCATTAGAAGAAAGGCATGATGCTGGAGAAAATCACATTCCAACAGAGAATGAAGAAATAGCAGATACGTCAGCAGATGCTATCATAAGGGACGCTACAGAAGATTCGACTGCTGATCCACTTCATCTAGCAGAAAAAGCTGCGAAGAAAGGAAAAGGAAAGGCTGATTCAGCAGAAGAATCAATTCTCAATCAATCACCTGATCAGCAGATTAACATTGAAGAAGAAGAATTATCAGATACAGAATTCACAAAAAGGCTGGAATCTGGAGCATTCAATGAAACTCACTACTCACGGGAAAAGCCTCGCAGAAGAAATAATGCAGAATCTAGTGAGATTTGAAATGTTGAAGATCAAGTTGGATCATTCATCAATCCTGGTTCAGCGAAAGAAAAACCAGACGAAAGTATGTTAGCAGGACTGCCGGTACAAACACCCCTCGCAGAACATTCAAAGGAAACACTCGTTGGTAATCAATCTGCTAACACATTAGACGAGCAATTAGGTGCTGAAATGCCTCAACTAGAAGAAAATGATTCTCACCTCAATGAAACTGAATCATCTTGCATCTCTGAATCTGATTCCGATGGAGAAGCTGAAGAAATTTACAATGCAAAGTTCCTAAGGAAAGAAACCACAGAATCAGAGGCTATTCTTCGAGTACCCCTCAATGGACTGCCAGGACGTCGCTATGGACTCCGAAGAATTAGTCAATGGTGTGCAAAGGTTCATCCCGAGGATGTACCTAATTCCGATTTTGGACCTATGGCTGAAGAAATAGAGCAGTTTGTTGATTCTGAAACAGAAAGAGCCATAGCAGATCTATTCTACAGTGAGTTGGATGAGTCAATACCTGAAGGACGTCTATTGGCAGAAGAGTTCCATCGGTGGAAGAAGTTTGATTATATTATGTATCAACTCTGCTTTGAAGAGAGGATGATATGCATTGCCTCTAAAGGATTAAACTTCTGGAGATGTGAGGAACGTTGGTGCTTTGATTGGATTGATCAAGTTCCAGGGATGAAACAATTCTCGGATAAGCAAGTGATGTGCAGACTTCAAGCCATCCGAGAACACCGTTCCCTCTCAAAAACTGTTGGGTTACCCAAGTCCACCTTCGTACCTGATGGATACTCTGATGCTAGAGTCGAATTGTCCAAATGACAGGCAAAAGCTGCTGTTGCCTACGAGAAACGTCAGTTGGAGTATGAAGTGCAACAAGAGGAGCGTCGGAAGGCTCGAAGAGAGGCATTTGCCACTGAGCGTGCTGCTCTGAAATTTGACTCTCGCGATGTGTTGTTGGTTAAGTTCCTGGACATTGATATTCAGGACATAATTGAGGAAGCTCAGAAAGCTGAAGCTCAAACTATCCAGGAGACCGCACAAGTTCTGGATGCAGCCCGTCGGATATTGCATGAGGAATTATGCTATCAGGAGTATGTTACTGCAAATAACAGTCACGCACAGCAACCATATATTCCAACAAGTCGAGAACTTATCACGACTACTTCCTTCAATGCCACTCCTATCTCTTCCATACAGATGGTCTTTCCAATGAATGCTGATATGGCTGCTGCTTTTGACTCGTACTTACAAGTAACCATTGATGAAAGAATATCAGGGGCAACAGCTAATCTAAGAAGAGCAGTTGATGAGATACGGGGAGATGTATCTCATGTCCAAACAGAGATCGCTGAAAACAAGCTGGCCATTTCTGAGAATAGGATAAGTCTTGAAGTTGTTCAAAAGGATTTAGCAGACACCAAGACTACCCTCGAAGACACGGTTGTGGCCTATGGCACAAACTTTTTGGCTGCAATCAAAGAGGGGGAAGAAAGAAGAAAGGCTGACCAGGAAAGAAGAAAGAAAAATGAGGTGGAGTTAGCCATAAGGACAGAGGAAATAAGGAGAAAAGAAGAAGAAGCAAAGGAAGAGTTGAGACAAAAAGAACTAGAAGCTAGACTAGAGCTACAAAGAAAGGAACATGAAGCTAAGTTAGAACTGCAGAAAAAGGAACATGAACTTCAATTGCAAAAGATTGCTATGGAACAAGAGAAGCTGGCCAAAGAACTGGAGCGTGAGGCTGCTGAAAGAGAATCAGGAGCAGCCCTTCTGGAGAACTTCATGAAATTTACCATGGAGAAGTTTGCTGACATTCAGAAGAACAAATCAGCAGACAGTGAAAAGGATAAACCAGCACCCGGCTCATGAACGACAAGGTCAATTCTTTTACTTTCTGAATCCAATTTGTACTTAAACTTGCAATATCATATATGAAATTGGATCAGATTTTGACAAAATCTTTTTGTCCACTTCTGAATTTTACTGGTGTGCTCTAGTTGATTTACACTTCTGGTGTACTCAACAAATTTGCATGTGGACATGACGATTATATTTTGATTGATGAACATGAATGCTTGCTGATTTAATGAGTGCTAGAATTTCTAGCATATTGCTTTGTTGCAAACATTTACTCATATTTAATCGAGAAATATTCCCCAGCACTTGTTGAGGGGGAATTTGACTTCAATCATTTCTATTGCTTGAACCTAGTTGGAAAAACTCTGTGTCAGATTGATAGAATAGCATAGAATTGTAAAACACAGACATTCTTCCACTTATGATCAGCAAATGATAGTAAGCTTTGATCGCACCAAAAAGGGGGAAATTGCTGGGAATTATCCCTAGAAACTCCCTTAGGACTTATTTGTAAAAGGTTTTGTTGGATCAAACCTTATTTAGTTGGTCGATCATTTGCTGAAATCTAGAGAGTCTAACACAGCTTGTAAAGTCCTGTATAAGTTGAACATCGAGTTGTAATAGACTAGTGTGCTAAGAAGAATCCCTAGCAGACACAAAGCAAATGATATCAGCATCCAACTCACAATCTGCTAGAGAAACAAGCCAACAAAGGATCACTAGCAAATGGCTGAAAGCACGTTTGACAGAATGCTAAGGTGTTAGCACTCGAACCTTTCAGCATCAAAGTAAAGAGTCTGAAATAAAAGAAGTCAAAGGATCGAAGGCAGTAAAAGGCTTCAGCAACTCCTAGCATAACAAGGGCAAGACTCAAACGCTGAAGACGGACTGCCACTCTGACAAAAAGCTCACACAAAAGGATAAGACTTTCCCGAAGTGGTTAGGAAAGTACAAGTCAAAATAAAAGTGAGAGCCACAGACCAACCTCTTCAGATCAAGGAGCCGTTGAGTCTAATGGATAAGGAGATTCAAAGTTTGAATCTCCACCTATAAAAGACAGTCTCAAAGATGAGAGAAGAAGAACACTACTTAGAGAGAACAACTTTGATAACTACTTTCACGACTTACAATTGCTCTACTCACTTTACTCATTCACGAACGCTCAAGCTAGAGATTCCTTTGACAAAGTGAACTTTGAAAGTAGTTAGTTGAGAGCTGTACAAAGTCTATCTAAAAGCTCCCAACAACCAGAAGTGTCACTCATTGAAGTACTGACACTCCATTGAAGATATTCTTGATTGCATTCAAGGATATTTCAATCATTGAGATTCCTTTCTTTTAGAAAAGAATCTAACAGTCAAACACCTGAAAAGGTTAAGACTAGAACGGGCGTCTAGCCATATTTAAGGAAAATCAGGAAGTATCTATTTCTTCCATATCAGGCAAGGCAGGAGTTTCGAAGGTGTGCCCTTGACCCCCAGCCAAACCTTACCGGAGAAGTGCAAACTCACGGAGGATAGCTGTCAAGTAGCCAGGCCGAAAGCTCACTGCCTACTTAACTGGAAAGGCGATTCCTTGTAATCTGTATACTTTTCTAGTGAAATTCTTAGCGTTTCGGCTAAGGAGTGGACGTAGATCTATTTAATCGAACCACTATAAATCTTGTGTGCGTTTACTGTTTTATTAATTTACTGCTCAAAGATCTATTTGAAACCTAGCAACGGAGTTGCTAGAGTATATTTGAACACAAACTTAAGTCATAACTTGAGCTAACTTATTTTGGAAAATAACATTAAGTGCAAGAGACGTAAAACAAATTCTGCTGCATTTCGTGTTAACTTATTAACACGACGACTCTGACATTTCGGGACCAACACCAGGTATTAAAGACAAGTCCAAACAGAGAGACGACTACTGCTTCCATTACTCACGAGCTAAGGAACCTCAACCACATCTGAAAAATCATATACAGCAAGATTCCTTTGACAAACAAAAAGTGAGAAAGTAGTCAGTTGAGAGCACGAGACTTGAACATTCAAAGCTCTCAACAACAATAGTGTCCCCCATTAATTATCTGACACTCCATTGAAGAGATTCCTTGACTTAGCTCAAGAATCTTCAATCATTGGGATACCTTCCAAATCAGGAAGCATCCCACAATCATTTCTGAAAGGGATTGACTCTGACAGGCATTAGCCGCAAACCAGACAGAGTTCGGAGAGAACTATAAAATCTCCATTCTAGCGAAGGATAAGTTTTACGAAGGTGCACCCTTAACTTGACCGGAGCTGCAGCTGCTGAAAGATTGAAGCTCGGAGGATAGCTTTGTAGTGGCTGGGCCGAAAGTTCACCGCCTGCTACAAGATAACGGTGATTCCTTGTACTTCTATATCTTTTTTTGTGAATTCTAAGCAAATCGGCTAAGGAGTGGACGTAGATCAGTTAGATCGAAACACTATAAACACTTTGTCGTTTACTTATTATTTTATTGTTTTATTGTTCCGATTTGAAACCTACCAATCCAAGTTACTAGTGTATAACTATAAGAAACCCTAATTCCAAGCTGAACTAAACAACCTTGATAAGAACCTAAGTGCAAGTGAATGTTAAACTTCTGTTGCATTTCGTGTGTGAGTTGGTTTGTTGTTCACCACGAAAACTCTGATCCGGAACCAACAAAAGGTACATGTTCGTGGGTGAGTCTTCGGACTTGAGCCCTAAGGACGGACATGAAGACTCTGACCCACTGACCTACGAAGAGGCAGTGTGTGATAAGGATGTTGAAAAATGGTGCATCGCCATGGATTCTAAGATAGAATCCATAACTGCTATGGATGTATACCAGAAAGCTGAGTTGCCTGATGGCTTTAGGTCCATAAGGTGATAGCGGGTTTACAAAAAAAGAGAAGGCTAGATATATGTTATGTTGTTGGCATGGTAGCAAGATATCAGTCTCACCCTGGACAGGCGCATTGGACTGCAGTAATGCACATCCTCAACTTTTTGCTTCTTTTTCAGTTTCATTGTACTTGTAACCTCCAAATCATATATGAAACTGAATCAGAATTAGACAACAACTCATTGTCCACTTCTGACGTTTTCATGTCTTAGTTGGTATACACTATTCGTGTATTCAACAAAATTACATGTGGATTGTCGTATGAATGTGTGTGCTGAGTTATCTGTCTTTGGATTGGTGGTAAATCTTTGTTGTTTGATTGGGTGGTAGATTCTCTAGCATATTCCTAAGGAGCATTTACTTGTGCTTAATCGAGATTATTTCCCAGCTTTTGTTGAGGGGGAATTTATTGAAACCAATCCTTGCTTGGATTAAGTTCGTTAAATTCTGAGTTAGATGGCTAGACTAGATTTGATACTTGTATTAGAATTTCTTGTAAACTCAGAAATTTTTTAGATTCAGCAATTACTAGTAGGTTTTGATTGCACCAAAAGGGGGAAATTGTTGGGAATTATTCCTAGATTTTTGTTGTAAATCTCCAATTAGATCAAATTGTAAAGGTTTTGTTGAATCAAAGCCTTAGTTATTTTGGTGGATCATTGCTGAAGTCTAGAATAGTCTAGCAACTCATTTGTAAAGTCCTGTTTAGGCTATATATCGAGTTGAAATAGATTATAAGTATTTGTGGAAGATTGCTGAAGGATTCAGCAATTGAAACAAAGGACATAAGATTTCAAGCAACTTCGGAAGATTCTGGATACTAGGAGTGTTCTCAGCAGTTATGAAGATGTTGGCTGCTAGAGACGTCAGCAGACAGAGATGACTGCTAAGGAGGTAGTAGTCAAGTGCTGAGAAGAATGACTGCTAAGGAGTTGGTAGTCAAATGCTGAAAGAAACAACTGCTAGGAATACTTACTCAGCAGTCAAAAGTAAGAAGATAACAGAATGTTGAAGGAGTCAGCATTCACTAATACTTAGGAGATCGCTAGAAGTTGTAGCAATCAAGAATCAAGACTTAAAATGCTGAATACGCAACTACTGAGGAGTCAGCAGTTGGCACTTAGCAGAAGGTTCCCAGCATTCTCTGAAAGAATGCTAAGCAACGAAATATCAAGTGACTTCTGCTAAGACTCCCTTTCTGACAAAAGGTACACCAAAGGACGCATAGCCTTCCCAAAGTAGGTAAAAAGCACTGTACCAAGCCGGAAAGGATGGAAAAAGTACACGCTCTATTGGACAAAGAGAACGGTGTGTCTAATGGGTCTGGAGATTTAAAAGTTTGAATCTCCAGATATAAAAGAGAAGTCCAAACAAGAGAGAGACTACTACTACCACTACGAACTGCTTCTAAGATTCGAAAAAGACAAGTATTGAGAGATAACTTTTACAAACGAAGCAAAGCAAAAGAGTAGTCAGTTGAGAGCACGTTAAAGAGACAAGAAGAATTTCAAGCTCTCAACACAAGTGTCGCACATTGAATATCTGACACTGCATTCAAGAAGAGATTCCTTGACTTTTTTCAAGAATCAATCATTGGGATAACTTCCATCCCAGGAAGCATCCAGCAGTCACATCTCTGAAAAGAGATTTACTAAGACGGGTTGTTGCCAAAAACCCACAGAAGAGTTTAGGAAGGAACTTAAAAGCTTCCATTATAGCAAGGATAAGTTTTACGAAGTTGTCGCCCTTGAATTAGCCGCAGCTATCAAAAGATAAAGTGACGGAGGATAGCTTTGTAGTGGCTGGCTCGAAAGCTCACCACCTGCTACAAGTGACAGGTGAATTCTTGTACTTTCATATATCTTTTTAGTGAAATTCTCAGTGTTCAACTCAGGAGTGGACATAGATCTTAAGGATCGAACCACTATAAATCATGTGTCTTTGTTACTGTTTTATTGTTTCTGCCATTGACTTAAAACCTGGCAACCTCAAGTTGCTAGTGTATATCTGAAACAATCTTAACTCCAACTTTAAGCCAAACATTTGAAAAGGAACTAAGTGCAAGATAACTTGAAACATTCTGCTGCATTCGTTAAATAGTCTTCCGCTGCTTAACATGACTCTGATCAGGGACCAACAAGTGGTATTAGAGCAGGCGGTCGAAACAGACTGACTGCTTCTGAGTCGCTTTTGACCATATCTATATTTTCCTTGCACTGTTCTTTTGTTTAGCTCAGGAACATTATGCTTGCCAAGATGAATCACACGCTCCCGAAGTATAACAAGGAGAAATTCAACTCATGGCAAAAACTAGCCACCATCCAAATTCAAAATATACATCCGAAGATGGTGGACGTTCTCGCTAAAGGGCCCATTAAGATAATGAAGGCCAATATCTTCGTTGGCGCACCTGTTGAGGGGCAACCACAAATGGACGAGAAGAGTTTCGACGAATGGACGGTAGAAGATAAGAAGAGAGCTCAGCTAGAGTTTCTAGCAAAGAAGCTAATCCTCGACAGTCTGCCTCCGTTGATGGCAGACGTAGCCCTAAACTTTGACACGGTTAAGGAGATGTGGGACTATGTGTACGCATCTTCATAGGAGACAGAACAAATGAAAAGAAATAAACTCCAGGTAGCCGTTGATAAATATGAATCTTTCTCAATGCATGCAGGTGAAACCATTCAAGTGATGGAAGAAAGATTCAATACCATCGTGGGAGAGCTCAGGAACTTAGGAAAGACCTATTGAAGGGATTCGTGAACTGAATCACGAAGTCCGTTTGCCAAGGATCGTTACTTGGAATACCAAAAATAAATTGATATGCCTATGATTAAACCTAGCATGCTCCTATTGAATATGCATAAGGGGGTTTATGCGGAATACCTGGATTGCAAAACCCTGAAGAACGAGTACGCGGAGATACCTCTTGATCTTTTTCCCACGCACAAAGATTTAATTCCTAACTGATTGAGGAAATAAATCTATGAAAATTATCAAGCAATTTTTGAAAACAAGATGGAGAGAGAAGAAAGAAGATAATCCTCTGGATCTGATCTTCTGATCTATATCCCAACTCAATCTGAATATCTGGTGAAGATTCCCTTCAGATTCCTTGCCCGGTTGAGAAGCAGAATTTCCTCCTCGTTTCTCAGATCTAGTCGATCACCACAGCTCCCGAAACCTGGTTTGCTGTGTGCAACTTATGATCTTGTGGTGTGTCGAGATCTGAGGAACTGAGGCCTATTTATAGGAAAATACTAGACTTCTATTGGGCTTGAGTTTCATGGGCCAGACCAGGGACCAGAATGCAAATCGCAAATAAGGCCTATCAATTGATTAATTTTCATATTCGATCCAGAATATAATTAATTAATTAATTAATATTGATTCATTCCACCAGAGAATCAATACTGTCCTACCTATTTGCTACCACGTTTTGAGGTACGGGTTGCATGGGCTCAGTATATCCCCACATTGAAGGTTACAAACATTCATTAATTAATTTAAGCTCTGACAAACTATTTAATTAATTAACATCTTATATTCCTGAGTCAATCTGCTCAAACATTTTCACTTATGCTTGAACTTAATCAGTCTGCAGGACTTTAGCATAACGAACCTTTTGAGCTGCTCAAGGAATGTCACCATCCTATACTGGATGTGGTTACCTAGTTCCAGTACCAGACAGTCATACACAAACTGCTATTACCCAAGATACAGATATACAAGCTCAACTAGAGCCTTTTCACTGCAACTCAAAGTAATACACAATCTGCATATACTTTTGTACCTTCATTTAGGCTTAGGATCTCATCGAGCCATAGAGATCTACATTCTTTTAATGTCAGATAAAAGAATCAATCTCGACTTAGGTCCTTATCAATGTGTGCCCCACACCAGCATACCAAGCCATCCAAGATAAGACGCTATTAATGCGTATGCTGCAGCCTACACCAACAGTTTATCCTGGAACTGTCTCAGCTGTGATAACCATTTATATCTCGCTAGGTCAAACGATCCATACGATCTTCCGTGATCTTCTACACACCGTATGATCTCCCTATCGACGAGATAAGAGGATAATTGCATTTGCGACACATGTTTGTTAATTCAGACAAGAGATGAACATACAACATTTATGATTCCCAGTATATTAACCATTCGACCTTGTACATAATATACCAATCATAATGCTTTCAGTATATAAATCCATCAATCTCCCACTTATACTCAAAGCATTATACATGTGCTTTCCAGAGTATAACGCGTCTAAACTAATCTAGCTATTACATCAAACATTCAACGTGGTTAGCTTTGCCCTCAGCCCAAGGTTACGTACATGCATCTCGTAGACCTTCTGAGGCAGAGCCTTTGTGAATGGATCTGCTAGATTATTTCTTGTATCAACCTTCTCTACTAGCACATCACCCCTTGCTACAATTTCTCGCATAATATGGTACTTCCTTTCAATGTGTTTGTTGCTCTGTGAGTTCGTGGTTCCTTTGAATTAGCCACAGCTCCCGAATTATCACAATATACCGTGATGGTCTTGGGCAGCTTAGGAATCACGTCCAACTCCTGAAGGAAGTTTTGAAACCATACTGCTTCTTTCGAAGCTTCAGAAAATGCCACATATTCTGCTTCCATGGTGGAGTCCGCAATGCACTTCTGCTTTGCACTCCTCCATGATATGGCCCCACCTCCCAATGTAAACACATAGCCAGAGGTGGACTTCTTTTCATCTCGGTCTGCCTGGAAATCCAAATCAGAATAACCCACAGGGCACAACTCCTCACACTGATAGACGAGATAATAGTCTCTAGTCCATTTCAGGCATTTGAGTATGTGTTTTACCGCGGTCCAATGCGCCTGTCCAGGGTTAGACTGGTATCTCGCTACCATGCCTACAGCAAAGCAGATATCTGACCTCGTACATAGCAATGCATACATGAGGATCCCCACGGCCGATGCATATGGCACGTTCCTCATTTCATCTTTCTCCCTTTGTGTCACCGGACACTGATCCTTGGAAAGATATATGCCATGTCTGAAGGGTAACAGACCTTTCTTGGCAGTTTGCATGCTGAAACGGGCAATCACAGTATCCACATATGATCCTTGAGACAAGGTCTGCATCCTCTTATTGCGCTCCCGCAATACTTTTAACCCTAGGATGTATCCTGCCTCCCCAAGGTCCTTCATTTGAAACTGCTCGGATAACCACCCCTTTATGCCCGACAATACTTCCACATTGTCGCCAAATAAGAGAATATCATCTACATAAAGTGCAAGGAACACCACGCATCCGCTGACACATAGACGGTACACGCAACTGTCGTTTGAACATTGTGAAAATCCATAGGATTTAATCACTTCATCAAAACGCAGATTCCATGACCGTGAAGCTTGTTTAAGTCCATACAGCGACTTCATTAGCTTCCAGACCAAATGTTCTTCGCCCTTCTGCACATAACCTTCTGGCTGTTGCATATAGATGTCCCTACCTTCTTCAAGGTACCCATGTAGAAACGCGGTTTAGACATCCATCTGCCAGATTTCTAGGTCCTTATGTGCTCCTATGGCTAGGAGTATACGAATGGACTTAAGCATGGCTACCGTTGAGAAGGTCTCGTCACAGTCTACACCTTCTTTCTGACCATAACCCTTTGCCTTTGATAGCGTATTTTTCAACACGCTTAAACTGCAAGTGTACAGATCACTGCAGAGGCAAGTAATAAATTATCGAACTCAAGGATTGCAGGCTCGAAATATAATCAAGCACTAAACACAAATATCTTACTACTATATAGACACATCAGTAAAAGAGTTTGATTTATTTAGACTAGGCAGTTTGAAAAGTAATTAATTAAAAAGACAATTAAAAAGATCGAGTGAAGAAAATATGAGAAACTAGGATTCCAGGGTAATCAACTTTGAAGAACAATCAAACAATCATTTATATAATTCGATTCCAATTTAATTTCCAAAAACGTGAGTTAATCTCAATTATGTTATCAGGTGATCCTCTCGGACTCTAAACCATAACTTGGAAATAAAAGACCTAGTGACTCCTCTCGGATGCGCAAGAGGACTTTTACTCTTGATAAAACCTTAGATTTTAAAACCCTTTAACAGTTTAAATTCCTCTCGGACAATTGACCTATCAAATTTAATTACTCTGCATCTTAATCAATAATCTAGACCTCTCGGTTCAAAAATTACCAATTCGAATTACAATCAATGGCCAATATCTTGTAATTATAGAAAACCCCAGCCGTAATTAAAATATTAATGGAAAAGGAAAATCAAATCATATAAACGATGGAATGAATGTCAACAAGTTTCAAAACCCTAGAATCCACAAAGGGATTTAGTCAATCATGCTAAATTCCATAAAAACAGAGAAAAGAAGATGCAAAAATATGGAAAACATGAAACCAAAAACCCGTGGTCTTCAATCTTCGTTCTTCAGATTCTGCTCCGTTCTGGCTTTCTCCAACTCTAAAAACTCTAAAATAATGAGGAAGGGTCGGTTTTGAGTCTTGGAAGCCTCTATTTATACTTATCTTCTTCAAACACAAAAAGATATGGGATTTGGATCAATTTTCGCCCAAAAAATCACGATCGGCGACCCATAAGACGTCGATGGCGACCGCCGAGCGTGTGCCCGGGTCGCCATCCCTGAACCGTGCGAAAATTCCTGAAAATTGCACGATCGGCGACCCATTTTGCATGCTCGGCGACCGCCGTTTATGTATTTTGGGTCGCCTTTCATGTCACGAACCTTGCCCCTTCTGCGCAGTCTCACGGTTTTGGCCATAACTTTCTCTCCCGAACTCCGATTGACCCGATTTCAGTTGCATTGGAAAGCTAACTCAAAGATATATTTTTTCTATGCTCCATTAGCTTTAATTCCATTTGTGGAGGAATTCGCGGCTGCCTCTTTGAACATCAACTGCTTTCGGTACGGGTTTCCATTGAATTTTGGCCTAAAACGTATTTGGGTTCGGTCTTTTCTCACTTCTTCCTCTTCCTAATGAAAACGAACATCGATTGAATCCATGGTACTCAGTCATATCCTGTAAATGGCTCAATTGTGCGTGAAACCTGCATAAACAACCCAAAACCAAACCAAACGTAATATTTTCCAAAAGAATATGAATAATGCATGAGAACACCACGTAATGATCTAATCTAAGGTCAAAAGTGAGCTGATTCATATCAGTAGAATGCACAAAATGAGTGTTTATCAACCCCCCAAACTTAAACTATTGTTCGTCCTCGAACAATGAGGAAAAACAATTAAAAGAAAGAGATAAACACGAGGGGTGCATTAATTGATCATTATTTGTTTCAGACACAAAAGGGTTGTGATTCCCGCACCAACACTGCAACAATCATTAACTCAATGAAAACCAAACAGTTTCAATCTTGACCTCTAAAAGTCTGCTTCTCACAGGATAGTGTATCACTCAAATTTCGCTCACATTGCAAGAAGGGCTAGTGTATACTCTCAAATTATCAACTGTACAACTTCCCTACCATAAACTTGCTCATTGTCTAAACTCTCTACTGACTTTGGGAATGCTAGAACAAAGATCACAAAGGTCTTTATTTTGGTTCTAATGTAAGCACATTGGTGAAAGGTATGGAAAATTTGGCTAAGTGACTGAATAATAACAACCTTATAACTCCATTCACCCAAGTATTCCTCATCACATACCATACTTGTTAACTGACCGACTCAAGTAATAATGACTCTAATTGAACTGAAACAAGACCCATCTCATAATTTCAACTCAATAGGATTCAGACTCGACAACGAAATCATACACACAACTCTTGTTGCATTATTAATTCAACAAACACAATATGCACACTCTGTTCACACTTATTTTTTTTTTTTTAATGTCCACTACAAATTTCTTGGACATACACTACACTGACTTATTCAACAACGCTTGTGCACTCATTATGCACTTTATATGACCACAAATTGATAAACTTTTTTTTTACTCACATTCCCAACAATTTCTACTATACCTATCTATCCCAGAAGTGCTTGGACTAGTTACTGAAATAGAAAGACAATATTTTTCACCACCTAACATTACCAGGTACCCTTACATATCCATCCACACCTCCTATCATCCGGGCTCAGAAAGAAAGGCGTTCAGGCTCAACTGGGCTAACAAAGGAGTATGTATCGGGTTAGTGTATGGATTTAAACGAGGCTTATGAAACGATGGCCTAAGATCATTTCTAAGTTCATGACATTCCTCTTACAGTTTTGAGACAGAAACCAGAGCAAGTTCTAGAGATAAAGTGCACAGTGACATACTCTCAATCAAACGAACACAGGCTCAAACTCCCACAGGCTATACGCATGTCCTAGAGGCCAAAATCAATTCTGTAAAATTCTACACCTCATCACTTCATGTGCAACAAATCAGTACAGGTTTCATGAGAAAGAATACATTGTCATCATGAACTTGATCAATAATGCAGATAAAAAAACCCAGCCATTCCAATCCCATCAGATAATAGAATTCCCGATTACAGACCCGACAATAAAGTAAAATAAAAATAACTACAAATGCCCCAATCTAACCTAAACAAAGTAAATAATGGAAACAAATACAACGGTTCACGATGCAACTTAAATTCAATGCAAGTAATAAAGGAAGAAACAAACATCGACCGATCACCTCCCCTCAACCAGACTTATTCGATACAAAGGAAAGAATAAGTTTGTGGGGAAAAAGATCATGGAGATGTGTGGAAAACCTCAATGTATCTCACTGCGGCGGGAAACGGGCCATGAACTTGCGTGGCTGCTCTTCCTCTGCTCATCGCCATTTTTGCAATTTTTAGTAAATCCTCGTGTTTCTAACTCTTTTCCTGCACCAACGAACTCAACAACCACAAGTGAACGTAAAACATGAAAATAGGGAGAAATGACACAAATTTAAACAACTAGAAGGCAATAGAAGTTGGGTTGCCTCCCAACAAGCGCTTTATTTATTGTCTGTAGCTAGACACAGCAGTAATGAACCTAAGGATCAGTAAAATCAGTGTTTGGAATCCGATCAGGAGGATACATCACCTGAATTTGATTACACTCCTCGAAGTGCCCATCACAGTCCTGCTTCTCCATGGCCTTGCAGATGGAGAATGTGACCTTCTTGTCGTTCACCCTCAGGCTCAGCTCTCCTTTCCTCGCATCGATCAGAGCATCAGCAGTGTTCAGGAATGGTCTCCCAAGTATCAGCGGGATACCCTTGTCTTCCTCCATATCTAGGACCACAAAGTCTGCTGGGAAAATAAATTCCCCAACTTTCACCAGCACATCCTCGACTACCCCTTTAGGGTAGTTTACCGACCTGTCAGCCATCTGAAGCCTGATGGTAGTCGGTTTGATATTCCCAATCCGCAGTTTCTTGAAGATGGAGAGGGGCATCAGATTGATACTAGCCCCTGAGTCACAGAGCACATTCTCGAAGTTCTGCCCCCCAATCATACAAGTGATAGAGAAGCAACCTGGATCAACCCTTTTAACTGGCATCTTTTTCTGGATGATGGCACTGCATTCTTCAAACAGGTTGACCGTCTCGAATGCTCCAAAGGTTTTCTTCTGGGTAACCATGTCCTTCAGAAACTTCAAGTACCCTGGAATCTCTTATACAACTTCGATGAGAGGAAGATTAATATGAATCTTCTTCATGTGCTCTAAGAATCTGTTATACCTCTCATCCTTCTGCTTCTTGGCAAATCTCTGTGGAAAGGGGATAGAGATAGGACCAGCAGGTTTGGTACTGTCTTCAGGACGAGTACCCTTGCTCTCTTGACCTTGTTCTTCTTCAGGAAGAACTGGAGCCGATTGTGCTACTTTAGGTTGCACAGGCATATCAGCGGGCACAGATGGGCCCTTATATCCTCTACCACTACGAGTTTTAATGGCATTGCAATGTTCCCTTGGGTTCACCACAGTTTTGCTGGGGAACTGCTCAAGGATATGTTGTTTGCTAATCACATTAGCAATTTTGGAGATTTGGGTATCGATCTGCTTCAAATGCTTCCCCATCTCGCCCATGGCAGTCTGCAGCTCAAAAATGTCCCCATCTATCTTGCTCGTCCTGGCATTAGATACTGCAATAAATTGAGTTAGGAGCTCCCTCATGCTCGGCTCCTTGGGCTCATCGATTGCTCCATTGTTCACAGAAAATCCAGGTAGGGGCTGTAGTGAGTTATTTGGATTGGAGTAGGAAAAGTTGGGGTGATTCTTGTTGTTGGGATGATATGCTATGTTCTCTGCCGAATACCCCCTGTTGTTGTAGAAGTTCCTCTAGTTCACGAAATTGGCATCCTCCATCAGCATCTCACCCCCCTTCTCGAATCCATACTGAGGCATATTATTTTCCTACTTGGCGAGATGAGTCTCAAATGCCTTGGTAGAAGTAGCTACCTTCTGTCTCATCAGCTTAATCTCTGCAACCAAGTCCCCAATGTCATCAACTGCAGCTATCCTGCACTCCTTCCTATCTGCTGGCCAATTAAATTCACTCTTCGCCATCGTTTCCAGCAGCTGTAGTCCTTCATGTGGAGGTCTAGCAGTAATGGACCCTCCAGCTGAAGCTCTGACATGCTTTTGAGTCTCCTCATCAAGTCCCGCATAGAAATAGCAGACCTGTTGTCTTTCAGTGTATCCATGGCATGGGCAGGAGCGAAGCAACTCCTTGAAACGCTCCCATGCCTCATAAAGAGTTTCCCCCGAGAACTGCCTGTCTATCTGCATCTGTAGGTTGATGGTCTTACTCGGCGGAAAGAACTGGATCAGGAATAGTTTACAGAGCTCCTCCCAGGATGAGATCTCATTGCGGTTCAGTGACAGATACCATGACAGAGCTCTGTCGCGCAGTGTGAATAAGAAGAGGTGCAGCCAGATGTAGTCGATTGGCACCTGATTCTGCTTGACTGTGTCACAGAGTAGTAGAAATTTTTGGACATGCAAATGAGGATCCTCAGACGGAGATCCCCCAAACTGGTTCTGTTGAGCAGTGTGTATTAGACCAGTCTTCAGCTCGAAATTAGGTGTGTTCACCTTCAGTCCAAAGTCCGCATTACAATGCCTATCAGTCATCGGCTCGTACATCTCATCTATAGTGGGCTGCCGTGGTACTTCTGGAGCTTGATGCTCCTGAAGTCTCAGATTCATCTCTTGTAGCTGCCTCTGCAGCTCAGCAATCTGTGTCGCCTGATCGTCAGCCATAGGAAATGCTAACTTTCTTCGTGCAGTGTTCCTTTGACAGGTAGACTCAATCTCCGGATCTATATGTTCAAGAGCTGGATCTTTTGACCTGGTTAGCATATACTACCTGCAGGAGAACACACAGTGAACAACACAGAAAAGAAATTGGAAAATAAAATAACAATACGTAAAACTAAAATCTAGAGTAAATAGCATAATATCGGAATTAGTGTTAATTATAAATCTGTGCAATCCCCGGCAACAGCGCCAAAAACTTGATAGCGTATTTTTCAACACGCTAAAACTGCAAGTGTACAGATCACTGCAGAGGCAAGTAATAAATTATCAAACTCAAGGATTGCAGGCTCGAAATATAATTCAGCACTAAACGCAAATATCTTACTAATATCTAGACACATCGGTAAAAGAGTTTGATTTATTTAGACTAGGCAGTTTCAAAAGTAATTAATTAAAAAGATAATTAAAAAGATCGAGTGAAGAAAATATGAGAAACTAGGATTCCAGGGTAATCAACTTTGAAGAACAATCAAACAGTCATTTATATAATTCGATTCTAATTTAATTTCTGAAAACGTGAGTTAATCTCAATTATGTTATCAGGTGATCCTCTCGGACTCTAAACCATAACTTGGAAATAAAAGACCTAGTGACTCCTCTCGGATGCGCAAGAGGACTTTTACTCTTGATAAAACCTTAGATTTTAAAACCCTTTAACAGTTCAAATTCCTCTTGGACAATTGACCTATCAAATTTAATTACTCTGCATCTTAATCAATAATCTAGACCTCTCGGTTCAAAAATTACCAATTCGAATTACAATCAATGGCCAATATCTTGTAATTATAGAAAACCCCAGCCGTAATTAAAATATCAATGGAAAAGGAAAATCAAATCATATAAACGATGGAATGAATGTCAACAAGTTTCAAAACCCTAGAATCCACAAAGGGATTTAGCCAATCATGCTAAATTCCATAAAAACAGAGAAAAGAAGATGCAAAAATATGGAAAACATGAAACCAAAAACCCGTGGTCTTCAATCCCAAGTCTTCAATCTTCGTTTTTCAGATTCTGCTCCATTCTGGCTTTCTCCAACTCTAAAAACTCTAAAATAGTGAGGAAGGGTCGTTTTTGAGTCTTGGAAGCCTCTTTTTATACTTGTCTTCTTCAAACCCAAAAAGATATGGGATTTGGATCAATTTTCGCCCAAAAAATCACGATCGGCGACCCATAAGACGTCGATGGCGACTGCCGAGCGTGTGCCCGGGTCGCCATCCCTGAACCGTGCAAAAATTCCTAAAAATTGAATGATCGGCGACCCATTTTGCATGATCGGCGACCGCCGTTTATGTATTTTTGGTCGCGGTTCATGTCACGAACCTTGCCCCTTCTGCGCAGTCTCACGGTTTTGGCCATAACTTTCTCTCCCGAACTCCGATTGACCCAATTCCAGTTGCATTGGAAAGATAACTAAAAGATCTATTTTTTTCTATGCTCCATTAGCTTTAATTCCATATGTGGAGGAATTCGCGACTGCTTCTTTGAATAACAACTACTTTCGGTACGGGTTTCCATCGAATTTTGGCCTAAAACGTATTTGGGTTCGGTCTTTTCTCACTTCTTCCTCTTCCTAATGCAAACAAACATCGATTGAATCCATGGTACTCAGTCATATCCTGTAAATGGCTCAATTGTGCGTGAAACCTGCATAAACAACCCAAAACCAAACCAAACGTAATATTTTCCAAAAGAATATGAATAATGCATGAGAACACCACGTAATGATCTAATCTAAGGTCAAAAGTGAGCAGATTCATATCAGTAGAATGCACAAAATGAGTGTTTATCAGCCACCAGCCTTGCTTTAAAAGTTGTAATATCTCCATTCGCTCCTTTCTTTCTTTTGTATACCCATTTGCACCCTATGGCTCGACAGCCATCTGGCAAATCAGTTTTCTGGTATACATCCATAGCCGTAATAGATTCTATTTCCGAATCCGTGGTGATCAGCCATTTGTCTGCATCGTTATCAGATACCGCCTCGTCATATGTTCAGGGATCGGTATCATCCAGTCCGTTTTCCGCGATCAAGTCAGAAGACTCTCCCACAAATATATACCTTTCGGGTTGGTGGATAACCCTCCCACTGCGACGAGGGATCTGAACCATGTCAGTAGTTGGCACAGTATACGTTGGTCCCATACCTTGCATTTGTGGCAGTGTTGGTATAGCCAACCTGTTACAGGTGGATTTACCACTACACTGGGCTTTCCTGATGGAATTACTTCCTTATCCTCAAGCTCTTGGAGGATAATTTCACTTTTGGATCTGTGGTTTCTTACATATTCGTCCTCCAAGAATCTTGCGTTGGTACTGACAATGACTTTCTGATTCTCAGGACAATAAAAGTAACCACCTTTCGTTTGCATGGGATATCCTACAAACAGCATCAGCTTACACCTACTTTCTAACTTGTCAGGTTCCTTTGTCAGCACATACGCAACACACTTTTGTGTTAGATTCCTATAACTCCTCCTCCAAGGCCAACACATAGTTAGAGGTCGATTTCCTTTCCTTATGATCCTCCTGGATATCCGATGTCATTCAACTCACAAGGCTCATTCATTAACCAATTTGCCTATCCAGAGTTGAACTGATATCTATTTAACATGCTTATAGCATTACAGATATCTAACTTCGTTCATTTACAATATAGAAAGACAACAATCTTTCTTGCTATGAACGACTCACCATAGAATCAATTTAAGCGACTTGAGATACCTGAACATCCTTTTTCTTGTGGCAACACAAGACCTTAATTCAAAAGATGTTCCAAAATCTCATAAGTCCTACTTCTGAAACTGTTCGGATAACTATCTCTTTATGCCTGACAATATCTCCACTCCATTTCCGAAAGTGAAAATACCATCTACATAATGTGCAAGGAAAACCACGCTTCCGCTGACACATAACGGGTACATGAAACTATCATTCTCGATAGATAATATCAAAATGTCTGTTACACGACCTTGAAGCACCTTTAAGTTCATACTTGAACTACCTCGTCCTCCAGACATGATGCTTTTCACTTTACTGCACATAACTTATCTGGTTGTTGCATACAGATGTCGTCACCTTTTATCAAGGTACCCTTTTATAAAATTTGGATGACGCCATCTATCTTCCAGATAGTTAGATTCATATGTGATGTTATGGTTAAAAGAATTCGAATGGGTTTAATAGTTGCAACCAGTGAGAAAGTCTTGTTGTGAAACATACCTTACTCACTAAACTAGACATTCGAATATACTAGGTTACCATTCGAGCATTTTTCTTGTATATCAATCAGTTGCCTATAGCTGGAAAGTTATTTGGCAATCACTGATCCTGATACACAACCATAACCTTTACTGATTCATTTCTGAATCCATGACTTGACGTCATTAAACTGCATCGTTTGTCTTAACAACTTCGTTGCGCTTTAAGGGATAAGTACGATGTTGTTCGTTAAGCTGGGAACAAGTCCAGAGACTGTTTCCACGAACTAGTACCAACAAGCCTGTTAAGGCAACCTCCCACTGCAACGATGCTCCTTTTACGTTGTCAGTTAATGGTGCATTAATTTGTGGTTTACCACCTTACACAGGTGACCGTGCAATTGGTACCATACCTTCCAAGGTATGCTCAATATGCCACGGGGTATTTCCAGATGGATTTGAATTGTTTTCTCTAAAACGTTAGAGAACAATCTCACATTTGGATTCACGGTTCCATCCTATATAACTTGTTTGTATCTAGGATACACAAAGCAACCATCCTTTTTTGTTTATCTGGAATAGCCCACAAAGCAGTACTAGCTTAAACCTTTCTTCCAACCAATTAGTTTCCTATATGAGCTTAACAGCCGAATTACCCATCATTGCCTTTTTGACAGAGTCAAGGTCTGCTAGGGTATTTGGAACTGATTTAGAAGACACTAGATTAAGCAAACATACAACTGTTTTTGGCGTTGTTCCCAAAACAAAATTTTGGCAAAGCTGGCATAACTTAAAAACTTTTAAAGAATCTTATTTCGTTTTACCTACACTATCCTAATCGAGGGATAATAGGTGTAGTTAACTGGGATGCAATCCCTTTGCTCTGCTAGATACTGTAAAACCCCATCACTTAAGATATACCATTATGAATGAACCATAATGTTTTTACGGTCTTGTTTAACTTATTCTCTACATTAGTCTTGAACGCTCTTGATTAAAGCAAGAGACTAAGACTTTTAGTGAACTAGATAAACATATCCAAATCTTAAATGATTACAGTATCAATACCTGTTAAGACAACTGCGGAAGTAGACTCAAACCAGCAAACCAGAGCAAACACAAAATAATCTATAGAGATAAAATCGCCTATTAAAAGGTCTGGTTACCATCTTATACCTCTAAGTAGTTGTCATAAGTACCATTCTTAGGAATACCTGGATTGAATCCATAATTCCATGAATTACTTAAAACTACTTAGACTGATGTAACCTATCTCTATAGAGATTCTTTTAAATTATACCTTAGAACACTGATAGTTTATGTAATCAAGTAGTGAAGAGATAAACATCCATGATAGAAAACACTGTTATTCATCATGATAGAAAAACTCTATCGAATAACTGATAATCCATAACAATAGATGAAAATTATTTATCTAAACAAAACCAACATCTCTTCAAAAGATCTTGAATGAAAACAGAGTTTTAACATAAACTTAAAGCAAATAACTCCAACAGCTTGAGAACGATCTCTAGCATCTTCCTTGGAGTTGGTAGTCCCGTCATCTTCAAACATTATCATCAGCTTGATTCTCTGCATAACGCAGCCAAAACATGATTAGTACTCACAGTAACCACTACTCACAAGGAGTAGAAAACTGATACTAAACATGTAAATGATGACGTACCTTGTCCATTGGTGTTAACACCTGGACAATTTGCTTTCTAGTGTCCTATCTTGCCACAGCGGTAACACTTGCCCTTTCCTTTAACTTTCCCAGCCTTTTTCTTTGGAGAATAAACTCCATTGTTCCCACCAGCATTTTTCTTGTTCTTATTCCTAGTCGTTCTCTTAGGTTTTGCTCGTTTAGGAGCAGCAGATCGGCTACCGGAAGAAACCAAAACTGCTTTTTGGGTTCCATCAGGGACTGTGCTGCCATCAAGTCACTGAGTAACTCATTAAGAGTATACTCCTTCTTCTTCATCACAGCATTCAACCTGAAGTTTTCAAAGGACTTGGGAAGAGAGTTTAGTATGATATCGACTTAGGCTTCCGCATCAATACCACCACCATGCAACGTTAGTTCATCCATAAGGTGAGTCATGGCAACCACGTGCTCTCTCACTGAACTGCCTTCAGACATTTTCTTACTCACAATCTCCCTCATGAGATTGAATCTGACAGTTCTGTCCGTCTCCCCATAAGTCGCTGTTAGATTATCCATAATCTCAAAGGCCTTATCATAATGCTGATGTTGCAGCTGCAGTACCTTACTCATAGTGGTCATCATGTAGCATTTCACTACATTATTAGACTTGATCCACTTATCGTAAGACCGCTGCCGCTCGGCAGTAGCATCAGCCACTGGGACTGGCGGACAAGGGTCAGTAAGGACAAACTTATGTTCTTCCACAACAAGGATATAATCCAAATTATGTTTCCATTCAAGGAAATTCGGACCATTGAGAGGATTTTGAGCGAGGATATTAATGACATTATTTATAGACATATCTGAAAACAAATAAGCTAAATTAAGGTAAACTCATACTACGAACAATTGAAACAAATATGCATAGAACCTTTAGATAAAACAGTGTTATTTGCTTCCTCCAATTGCCCAAGCTAATTCACCGCAAGCTACCCGTAGACGTTTACGGCAAACGCTCAACCAGACCAAATAGGTCCTTTAATTTCTTAACATGCCAGGTATCTTAAGCAAAAGAAATTAATATTGGAGATCTTAAGACCATGTTCACCTATCCGGAGCAGGGACATCACAAATGAGTTATACTCCAGGCAACATCTAAGCCAAACAAACCACAATCCTAACTCCGGATGATAAAAGGCGATTTGGCATACATACTAGACCCATACCACATGCCCTTTTCATCCTTTGTTATCCCATTTAGATTAATCATAGAGACTTGTGAGAGTTGTCACAATGCAAGCATAGGCACGTGGACCGAGCTGAGGAATGAGTTTCTAGGGAACTTTTTCCCTCCGAATGTTATCAGGTAAAGATGGAAAGAAATCATCAGGTTCGCTCAAAGGCCTGACGAAAGCTTCAGTGAGACGTGGGAGAGATTCAAAGAGCTGTTGAGAGCCTGTCCTGGACATGGTTTTCTGCCAGGAGAACAAGCTGAAGCATTCTATGAAGGGCTCAATGATAAGACAGCCAAATTGGTGGACACCACACTAGGAGACACGATCATGACGAAGAGCGGAAAGAAAGCTATGGAATTCTTCCAAAAGATGGCCAACAACACTCAAAGGTGGTCCTCAAGCCGAACTCGGCCTGTGATAGCGGTCGAGAAGGAAAAAGTGGTGGAGAAAGTTGCCGAACAACCTGATTTGGCAACCGAGCTGAAAAAGCTAAGGGAAGATTTCGCTGCACTGAAGCAGGAGAAAACAGTTGCTGCAGTAGAGCCAGTGCAAGCTCCGTCTGAGGGGGAATGTTCCGCTGTAAATTTCATTCAAATGGGCGGTTATCAAGACAACTAGCGTGGAGGATATCAGCAGCACAACCAGCCCTACACTTTCAATCACGCGAGGAACCACCCTGGATTTTCCTACGCGAACCCCCAAGCAGCTGAGCAACCACCACCTGGGTTTGCAGTGCAAGATGGAGAAGTGGTGGAGAAGAAGAAGCCAAATCTCGAGGAGATTTTGGCCAAGTTCATGGAAGGCTCTACTGATACTGTAGCCAAGTTGAAGCAAGAAATAACAGGCGTGAATACTAAAGTGGACTAGGTGCAAAAGCACGTACAGATCATTGAAACCCAGGTCAGCCAGATTGCCGATGCCCTCGGAGCCCAGCACAAGCCGGGGCAACTTCCGAGCAACACTCAGATGAACCCCAAGAATCAGAATCAGAGGAACCAAGTGAACGCTATAACTCTGAGAGGGGGAAAACATATGAAGGGCCCAAACAAGCAGGGACAGACACCCGAGATGAAGAAGAAGCCAAAAAAGAAGAAGAAGTCATCGCAGGCGAAGCTCCGTCGATCGACGATGCTTCCCCGTCGAACGACGAAGAACCAAAACTCCCGTCGATCGAGGCCAACTCTCGTCGATCGATGACCGCCCCTGCTCTACTAATGTATAAGCCTCCCTTGCCATATCCGCAGCGGTTTGCCAAAGCAAAGATGAACGAGAAGTATGCACGCTTTCTTGAGAACATGAAGAAAGTAAACATCAACATTCCGCTGATTGACGCACTACGAGAGATACTGGGGTATTTGAAGTTTTTGAAGGATATGGTCTCTCAGAAAAGACCCTCCGTGGAGCACGAGAGGGTCAACTTGTTCGAGGAATGCAGCGCGATTATTCAGAAGAAGATGCCGCTGAAGAGAGAGGACCCGGGATCCTTCACGATCCCCCTGCGTCATTGGAGGAGAGACCTTTGGGAAGGTCCTTTGCGATTCCGGCGCATCCATAAACTTAATGTCGTTGTCAATCTTCAAGCGGTTGAAGATCGGAAGCATCAAGCCCACTACCATATCATTGCAGATGGCTGACAGATCAGTCACTTACCCGAAAGGCATCGTGGAAGACGTGCTTGTGAAGGTGAAAGACTTCATCATTCCAGCAGACTTCGTGGTACTTGACATGGAAGAAGACCACAACATCCCGCTTATCTTGGGGACATCTTTCTTGAGGACTGCTGGAGCATTGATTGACATTCAAGATGGCAAACTGACGTTCCGAGTTAATGACGAGTCGGTCACCTTCCCCATCTACAAAGCAGTGCAGATGCAGAATGAAGGGAGCTACCAGGAGGAGTGCCACATGATCAAATGTTCAAATCCGGTGATTTCCTCTCCCTTTTCTTCTCTTAAAACTGATCCGGACTTTCTGGAGAACAGCTTACTACACTCTTTGTTTTTGTCTTCAGATTTGGATAAGACGGACGATGAGTTCGTGGATCGGGTGATGAAGCTGGATGTATCCGAGGGGATAACACATGAAAAAGAGAACAAACAAAAGCGGTTGTCAAGCCGACGCAGCCAGAAAAAGAAGAGAAAACGTGAAAATTCATCCACGTCGATCGACGCAGCCTTGGGATCCTCGTCGATCGACTATGATGTCTCGTCGATCGACGCACGACGAAAGATAGAGATAGAGTTTTCATCGGCAGAAGCAGCACGACGTAGAAAAGGGATTGCGGCAGTTTCACCCATGACAACCGATGTAAATAAGGGAAAGCTGCAATCTAACTCTGATCCGCTGGTTCAGGAACTCAAGATGCTTCCGGCACACCTCAGGTATGGGAAGTTGGAAAAATTACTACGGGTTCTACGGACGTACAAGTCCGCCATTAGGGGGACATTGAAAGACACCAAGAAATGGGGGATGCAAGTTATCAAGAACAAAGAAGGAAAGGAGGTCGCGAAAGGACCTGCCTGGACCCGACCTCCCTGATGGTGATTGAAGACTCCGGGGGATAAAAAAGTTGATGTCTGAGATCAACTACCAGGTATCGTTCCCTCTCTTGTCTGTTTTTCAAACTTATTCCATTCTTCGAGTTGGAAATAAGTTTGGGGGGATGTGGACAAGAGATAGAACGCCTTATCTTTTATTTATTCTGCTTTCTGTCTTTAATTTTTTGTACCTTTAGTATTTTATGTTATTTTGTGGGGAAAATTTTTTAGTTTTGAGATAACCTGAATGAGATTGTGAGATTAGAATTGATTGAGGGTTGAGTATTGAATTGATTGAGATTGCGGTTAGAAGCCTATGAATGTAGAATACCGCATGATATGACTGATTTGACACTTATACTTGCATGATGATTGAGCTGATTTGAAATTGACTGTGGAAGAAAATTTTTGAATCCTTGTGTGAGAATTTGAGCCTTTATTTCGTTTGATGTGAGATTCACATGTGTGTTTTGATTTCTCTAGAACTTGCCTATTTTCTGTGTTGAGACTGCATAGTGTGCACAAGTTGAGAAAATGATATTAGGCCATCTTTGTTAACCCAATATCCTAAACACTGTCCCTTCACAATAAATTTTTCCCTAGTTAGCCACTTTGAGCCTATATAATTTTTCTTTCCTTGTCTATGAGATTAAGAAAAGTATTGTCTCACTCATGTCTTGAGTTGTGGTATGTATGGGGTTGATTGGTGAATCGGTGATAAGATATGATAAATTAGTGGTGAAAAGATGTGTGAACAAGAAGCTCAAAGAAATAATTAGAATTCTCATAAGCTCTCTGAAAAGAAAAAAAATATATTTATGTAAAGAGCATAAGAGATTCAAAATGAGCTAAAAAAGAGGTTGTGTATTTGTTGATATATTTGAGGAGATGAGGTGGATGATGAATAGAAGGTGGTTTGGATTGATTGAGGAAGTACAACTTGATTGATTTTAGTCACTTGGCCATATTCTCTACCTTTCACAAAAAGCCTACATTACAACCTTATGAAAGTCCTTTTGGATTCTAGACTTGTGTGCACATTCTAGCAGTGGAGATATTAGCAAATTTGCAAGCCTATGGTAGAAATTTCTTCATACATGTTTTTGAGTGCTTTCATCTTTACCTTAAACACTTGAGAGTTGAGCGATACACTTCCTGTGAGTTCTTCCACGGTTGATGAATTTTCTGTCTCTTTCAAATTGCTTGTGGGTAGTGGATTCTTGGTTCTTGACTGTGATGAATCTTGTGAGGCATTGCACTTTAACCACTTGATCTTTTGATTTCTTTCTTACCTATTGATTTAAGACAATCAAACGTTCAAGTTTGGGGGATTTGATAAGCTCATTATTTCACTCACTTATCTATATTACTTTTATATTATTTTATGTAGTTTTATTGAGTTTATATATATATTTTATGCATGATGTCAATATTAGGTGGTTTTAGGTGTGTTTTGATGTTTATGCAGGTTTTTAGGCCTAAACTCATGAGAAAACCATTCCGAAAGCAGTGACATGTAAGAGTAGCAGTGAAGAGTTTTTCCACAAGAGGAATTCGGGCTATTGGTGCATGTCAATGGATGATGCTTTGAGTTAGCTCTCCAATGCAACTGGAATCGGGTCAATCGGAGTTCGGGAGAGGAAGTTATGGCCAAAACCGTGAGACCGCGCAGAAGGGACGAGAAGCCGCGTCGACAGACACCAATCAGCATCAATCGACGGAGACCAGGAAGCCTCGTCGATCGATGTGGATCAGCCACGATCGACGCGAGCCTCTCTGCTGGAGCGGAAATCTGATAAAAATCGGATTTATTCATATCTTTAGCCCTAGAATTGATAGGATACACCCCCACCTCTATAAATATCCTAATAATGTCGATTTTGAGAGTAACTTTTGACCTTTTTATCATGCTTCATTCTAGATTTCAGATTTTAGAGATTCCAAGTGTTTTTAGGTTTATGTTTGAAGACATATTTTTGTGGGAAGACATTCAGCCCCAAGTTTTTATGCAATTCAGGTTTTATCTTTCTATGATGAATATTACTCTGAATATGTGTAACTAATCTCTTCCTCAGATTCTAGGGTTTCGAATTATCAATGTATACATGTTTGATTAATTGAATTATTTTCCCTTTCCCTTCGTAGTTTGTGAAATCTGTGCTTATTCATAATCTTGATTTGTTGGCCACATATTAGGATTATCTAGTTGATTACTTGAGACGTAACTGTGATAGTTTTCAATCGAAAGAGATTTTCACAATATAATTTGATTTCTTATCGTAAATGAAGGAGATTAATTGTAGGAATAAATCTGTAGATCTTAGGAGTTAGTTAATTTATCTTGAGACCGAGCGGAGATAGGTAATTAATTAATCTACTTTACGAATTGTCCAACAAAGAAGTTCGTAATACTTTGCTGATGTTTCACTACGAAGAGGAATTAAAATTGAGAATTAATCGATTCATTCATACATGTCATACTTGATAGGTAGATATCCCTGGAATCTGTGCTTCTCTTATTTGACTTCAAAAGCTTTTCAATTTTCCGTTTAATTTTCATTAGCAAGTATTGCAATTTTCAAAACAACCAAAACTTCTAAATTGATTTTCCTAACCAGTATTTTAAGAACGTCTGATTTAGTATTTAGGATTTTTCGTTGCTTCATTCCCCTGGATCGATAACCTTTGGGTTTACAAATTTATTTGCCACTATTTCTATAATTAATCTATAGAAATTACAGTGATCACAGATCTTCAAACTGGGCCTCCGTTGGACTTGAAATCTGATTTGAATTGGGAAAATAGCATTTGGGCTTCAAACTAGGGTTTGTGGCCCAAACAACAGCCAAACCCTAATTTTCAGGACAGCGGGTCGCCTCCGGGCTGAGAAGCCCAATTTTCGGCCCGGACTGCAAACCCTAGGGTATGTGGAAACCCTAGTTTTAACAACAGCCGCCACCTTCTTTGCAACCCACCGCCGCCACCACGTCCGGCCGCTGCCTGCGGCCGGAACTAGCAGCTGGTCGTCGCCCCTGCTCAGCCTTCGTCGACAGCCCGCTCGCCGCGCCGTGGAGTCGCCATTTCCGGCGACTGGAAGTCCGCCCGATGCAACAACCTTCCCCATTGCGCGCGACAGCACACAGGCGCTGCAACCACCGTGCGGCCTATCGCCGCTGCCCACCGTCGTGCGCAGGAGGTGCGCTGCCTTGCCTTGCCCGACACCAGCACCGATGACCTCCGTCGCCGCTTCCCACGCCACTGCACACACCAGATGTCGTCACCGTGGAAAAAACTCACACAGCAACAGGAGTGCGGCCCAGCCACGCAGGAAACCCCAGGGTTTCGTTGCGCTGCCGCCACTCCTAGCAGTGCCGGCCGTCGCATCCTCTACCAGATCGAGAGCTCGTCGACCCTGGGCCACCATGCTCGCCTGAAATGCGAGCAGCAGCAGCGAGACCTAAGGCGCGGCCCAGTCGCAGGGAAGAACCCCTGCAGCCGCCACCCACCGCCGCCACCCACCGCCGTGCTGCCGCCTGGCCGTCACTTGCCGCCATGGTCGCCGCCGCCGGCAGCGAGATCTGGTGGGTGGCTGAACCCTAGTTCATGTCGCCTTCTTTTTTCTTCGTTCTTCAATTCTTCCGGATCTCAATTTTACAGATTTAAAAAAATAAAAAATACAAAAATAGATCTAGATCGATTACATGATTTTCCCTATTAAATCTAACCACGGATTTTCTCGTGGTTGAAAAATAGATCCAAAAAATGAGAAGGACATGAGAACAAAAACATCCACGATAATTTAAATCCATCCATGAACATACATATTTATTTAATTTCAATTTATCCAAGATAGAGCCTAAGAACATCAACCTGACTCTGATACCAATTGTAGGTTTGAGTCTACCATGGTCAACATGAGTTGCCATTATAAAATTCTTGCCAATGGTCGTTCTTAGGATATCAAGAATAAATTTCAATTAAATAAATCATGCGAACCTATGCATGCTCCTACAAAATTAATTGCAGAGGATGGAATTTAGGAATACCTGATCTTCACCGTTTGATCTACAGATCTAGATCGGAGAATAAAATGATGAAGTAAATCTGGATCTGAGATTGAACGCCGGCGGTGGACAGTTGTTCCTACAGATCTGATCTTCTGATTTGTTCCCTTGCTCCTTGGAAATCTGGTGAGGATTATCTACCAAGTTGGATCCGAGATCAGGAGAAGTCGATCAATTTCTCCCTCTAGATAGTCGCCGCCTTTCTCTCTCTATTCTTTCAATATACTGAAATCACTTTCACTTAATGATCTAATAGAGAGAAGGCTTATATATAGTGTTAGGGTTTTGAGAAACCCTAACCCTAATGGGCTTGAGCAGTTCATGGGCCAGACCAGGGACCAGATGCAAATAATAAAGTGGGCCCTCTTTATAAATTAATTCTTCCTTGTTCAACCCAGAACATAATTAATTAATATAACATTGTTTTAACCTTCACCACGGTAACAATGCTAACTCGCCCCTTTATTACCACGTTATTAGGAACGGGTTGCACCAAACTAACATGATCCACATATTTAAGGTTTTAGACATTCATTAATTAATTTGGCTTATGACAATCAGCCATAATTAATTAATCTCTTATTTCCTGAGTAATACCACTCACTCCTTTTCACTTATGCCTGAATTAAATAATTCAACCTGCAGGGTTTAGCATAATGAACCCTGTGAGCTCCTCAGGAAATGTCACCATCCTGAAACGGATATGCTTACCTAAATGTCCAGCCTAAGCGGGCCACACACAAATTGCCAACACCCAAAATACGAGTATTAGAGTACATGTAAGACTCGCCACCATGGTAAATCAAAGTGCGGTCAATCTGTGTGTGCCCCTTATCCTTCAGTTAGGTTTAAGATCATAGGAAGTATGTTAGGGATCATTAGGTTTAGCATAATGAACCCTGTGAGCTCCTCAGGAAATGTCACCATCCTGTATTGATGGGATCAACAGTGAGATGTGCCATTCTCATTGACATATGAATGAGCCAGATCCCTAACATACTTCCTATGATCTTAAACCTAACTGAAGGATAAGGGCCACACACAAATTGCCAACACCCAAAATACGAGTATTAGAGTACATGTAAGACTCGCCACCATGGTAAATCAAAGTGCGGTCAATCTGTGTGTGCCCCTTATCCTTCAGTTAGGTTTAAGATCATAGGAAGTATGTTAGGGATCTGGCTCATTCATATGTCAATGAGAATGGCACATCTCACTGTTGATCCCATCAATACATAACCATGTACCGACACATCAAGTTGCTAGGATGAGCTCACTTATGAACCGATGTGCCGCAGCTTAGACCGACAGCCTATCCAGGGACTATCTCAGCTGTGATATTGTTTATATCTCGCTAAGTCAAACAATTCATATGATCCTATGTGATCTCCTACACACCATATGGTCATCCCTATAAGCGAGATAATAGGATATTATGGTTCGTTGTATGTTTGTTTCATCAGACAGCGAGCATTGTTGTAGCAACACATATATGAAGACTAGTGTACAAAACACTTAATCATATATGCTTTCAGTATACAATCCCAACATGTGCTTTACCGCGGTCCAATGCGCCTGTCCAGGGTTAGACTGGTATCTCGCTACCATGCCTATAGCAAAGCAGATATCTGGACTCGTACATAGCATTGCATACATGAGGCTCCCCACGGCTGATGCATACGACACGTTCCTCATTTCATCTTTCTCCCTTTATGTCACCGAACACTGATTCTTGGAAAGATATATGCCATGTCTGAAGGGTAACAGACCTTTATTGTGCATCCAATGCTAGGACAGCAAATCCTACCTTCAATAGGGGAAAGCAGGTTGGATACCATGCCATAAGACCACCATATCAGCTGTTCACACCACATAGGAGGAACACCTATGTGAGGCCTGAGTCCAATTGTTCTTCTTTTAAAAGGACTTGGACGGCTAAGCACACTACTCCACCTCGTTCAAATTATGTAAAACTTGCTTATCCAACTAAGGCGAAGAAGGTTGCTAAAACTGATGTCAAGAAGAAAATCTTGAAGATAACTAAGATGTGGGTTCCAAAAGGAACCATGACCCATGATAATCCTGCAGGACCCGATGCTAAGCGGGTACCTAAACAAACTTGTTGACTTTTTTTTTGCAGGAACAGAGTCCAAGAGCTAAGACATCAAGCATGTCAAATGAGTGGATCCTAGATAGTGGCTGCTCAGCACACATGACAGGGCGAGAAGAATTATTTTCAGACCTTCAAAGAGTTCATGGCCCAACAGTCATGTTTGGTGATAATAGCAAAGGAAGAGTGATTGGGAGAGGATGCATCGAGCAAAATGGAATAAGGATCATCAACGTTGCTCTCGTGTCCAACCTCAAACACAATCTGCTGAGCATCAGCCAATTGTGCGAAAATGGGTACAATGTTTATTTCATTAACACTGGGTGTGAAATTGTTGACAATGCTACAGGTGAAGTGAAGCTAAGAGGCATCCGCAAGTGTGGCCTATACAATGTTGATTGGCAAAGCGGCCAACAACATCCCTGCTTCGTAGCATTCAGCAAGGAAGAAACAAACTGGCTATGGCACAAGAGGTTGACTCATTTGAACTTCAAGACCATCAACTACCTAGCCAAGCACAAACTTGTCATGGGATTGCCTGAGGAGACCTTCAAAAAGGAAGGCATATGCAAATCTTGCCAGCGAGGGAAGCAAATGAATGCATCCTTCAAAATAAATCCGGAGAAGGCCACTTCTGAGAGGATCCTTGAACTATTGCACATGGATCTATTTGGCCCAGTCACTCCACCCACTGTAGGTAAAAAGATTTACACTCTTGTGGTTGTTGATGATTTCTCCAGGTTTACGTGGGTCAGACTGCTAAGGACAAAGGATGAAGTAAAAATCGTACTACCAGAGCTGATCCTAAAGGACCAAAACAGCAAAGAAGTCACCATTAAGAGAATAAGATTAGACAATGGGACAGAGTTTTGCAAAGTTTTCTAATGGATTTTTGCGCCGAAGCTGGAATCGGGCACGAGAAATCCACTGCTAGGACTCCCCAGCAGAATGGACTAGCAGAGAGAAGGAATAGGACCTTAAAAGAAGCAGTGCGGTCGATGCTAGCCGACTCTAAGCTGAGTGGGAAGTATTGGGGCGAAGCAGTCATGACTGCCTGCTACACTCAAAACAGGAGCGCGATCAATGGGAGATTCAACAAAACTCCATACGAAGTGTACAATGGTCGTAAGCCTTCTCTAACTCATCTTCGTGCTTTCGGTTCGACATGTTATATTCATAACAATGGGAAGTCGAAGCTTAACACTTTCTTGCCTAAGTTTGATGAAGGTGTGTTCCTTGGATATGGACATCCTTCTCACAAAGGTTATAGAGTGTTAAACAAGATGACTCAAGTTGTGGAAATAACATGCAATGTACTCCCTCCGTCCCATTTTAATTGGCCCTTTTCTTTTCGGCACGGAAATTAAGAGTTGTGAGTGTAGAATGAGTTAGTGGAATGAATATTTTATTGTTGTGTGTGTAAAAGTTGCCATTTTTGGAAAGGGGCCAATTTAATTGGGACGCCAAATTCGGTAAGTGGGCCTATTCTAGCGGGACGGAGGGAGTAATTTTTTATGAGTCTACTTTAGTGTGCATGATTATAAGAGGGCAAAAGGATGACAATCATGAGACTAATGATGTCCATGGTAAATCTAACATGAATTCTTTCAAAGATATGCAGATTGATTCGACTAAGTCGATAAATGATTGTAATCCAACACAGACGCACTCAGCAGGTGACCAAACTACTGAACCGGCCAGTGATGCTAACGATCATGCTGAGGCCTCCAAACAAATTTATCTTAATGATAATTTGGAAGTTATGGGATCAATCGATGAAGATGATAAAGAAATCCCAAATCCAGCACAAGATGCTAAAGAAGGATTTGGCGTTGCTGAGGACATTGCCAAGGACGATGTTGAGCACTTGAATATCGATAATGAACCTCAGGAGAATGCTGAGATTCAAGATGCTGAGATACAAAATGCTGAACCTCAGGTGATTGGTGAGGAAAATGATCTAGCAGACAACAATCCAGCAGACGATATAGGCACTGAAACCCCAGCACCCAGCAACCCAAAACTAAGATGGCTACGTGATCATCCTCTAGATGCTATCATTGACGACATCAACGATCCAATAAGGACGAGACAAGGAAATGCAATGCTAGCATGCTACATATCACATGAAGAACCTACAAAGATTGAAGCTGCATTACAATCTGCAGATTGGGTGAATGCTATGCAGGAGGAGCTAGCTGAATTCACACACAATCACGTATGGGATCTAGTAAATAGACCCGAGCATCAAAGCGTCATTGGAACTAAGTGGGTCTTTCAGAACAAGAAGGATGAATCAGGAATGGTCGTCAGATTTAAAGCACATCTAGTTGCCAAAGGATACAGACAATGCAAGGGAATCGATTATGTTGAAACATTTGCTCCACTAGCCCGACTGGAAGCAATAAGGTTATTTCTCGCATATGCTGCTCATAATGAATTTTCAGTCTTGCAGATGGACGTGAAAAGTGATTTTCTTAACGGTGAGCTCAAGGAAGAGGTATATGTTGAGAAACCATCGGGCTTCGAACAAGGGAACCAAGTCTATAGGCTCAGGAAAGCCTTATATGGTTTGAAGCAGGCACCACGGTCCTGGTATGGAACTTTGTCCAAGTTTCTGCTGGACAATGGTTTCAAGAAAGGGAAGATTGATCAAACTCTCTTTCGAATTAAGGATGAAGGAAGTATATTACTTGTGCAAATATATGTCGATGACATTATTTTTTGCTCTAAGAATCCGGTCTTGTGTGATAAGTTTTCTGAGCTAATGCAGAGTAACTTCCAGATGAGTATGATGGGAAAGATGTCTTACTTTCTCGGACTCCAAGTTCAGCAATCAAGTGAAGGGGTTTTCTTACATCAGAGGAAATACACAAGAGATCTCATTGCTAAGTATTGCCCAGAAAAGACAAAGAGCTTAAGGATTCCTATAAGCACGAGCTGCCAAATCTCCCTTGATGAAGGAGGGGAAGCTGTGAATCCTACGCTTTATAGAGGTATTATCGGTTCTTTGCTTTGTCTAACGGCTAGTAGGCCAGATATTTCCTATGATGTAGGAGTTTGCGCGAGATATCAAGAAAATCCCAAAAAGTTGCATCTGGATACTGCTAAGCAGATAATCCGATACCTCAAGTGCACAGAAGGTCTAGGAATTTGGTATCCAAGGTCTGATGGGCTAGCACTCAGCGGATATTCAGACTCAGATTTTGGAGGATGTAAGATCGATCGGAAAAGCACGAGTGGCACCTGTCAATTCCTAGGACACAAGCTCATAAGCTGGTTTAGCAAGAAGTAACACTCGATGGTGACGTCTACAACAGAAGCCGAATATGTAGCAGCCGCAAGTTGTTGTGCTCAAGTGTTGTGGATTCGGCAGCAATTACAAGATTGTGATATTCCTTCAGAATGCGTGCCAATCTACTACGACAACAACAGTGCTAGGTGCATCACGAAGAATCATGTTCATCACTCCAAGACAAAGTACATCGATATTCAACATCATTTCATAAGAGATCATCAAGAGAAAAATGATATCGATGTTCAATATATATGCACAGAAGATCAGCTTGCAAACATCTTCACCAAACCGCTTGTTGAGGCCAGATTCAAAGAACTATGTCTAAAGTGAGTTAGAAAAAGATGTGGATGAATGAGTTCAAACTCTCATTCTTTCTGGATTTCTGGTTTTCTAGGATTTATTGGATTTCTGGTTATTTTTAGAACAGATGGAGAAAAACTTATCCCAGCTTACGTTTTTAAGGTGCTGAATCTTGTTGCTGAGATACGGTTGCTAAGAAAAAAGCAAATAAATGTTGAGTCCAAGCTCTCAGCAGTTCCTAAGTAGTGTGATATTATAACAAGAAGACTAGACGTTTGCTAGAGATTGACTGCTGAGTCCAAGCTCTCAACATTTTCTCAAAATGCTAAGTTATAATATTCAATAAGTGGTACAGACGTTTGCTAGAAAATGATTGCTGAGTCCAAGCTCTCAGTAGTCAATATGTGGATGCTAGAATTCGAATGCTGAGTCCAAGCTCTCAGCAGTCCATATGATTGCTAAGGATCCCACTGCTAGTTGATTGCTGATTCCAAGCTCTCAGCAATCTCCGACTCTCCCAGAAAGTCAAAGCGCGAATATTTTGAATTTCAAATCCACTAAGTGTGTCTGACACAGCGCATTTAATGTGTGCAACATGCGACGACGAACTAGGAGACAACACGTCACAAGCACTCTAGTCCATAGGGGTGTGGGATACCATACAAAGAGTCCCAAATTCCTGAACCGTCGATTGGATTTGAAGCGGTGCTTTCCGCAACAGTTGGATTAACTACTCAGAAGGTATATAAACCGCACTTCATCAAATCTTAAACCTTCTGCACTTTGAAACTTTGAATCCCTAGAATTTTAAGCATTCAAGCATCCAACCACTCAAACTCTCTGAACGATGTCTACCAATCCTGAATCCCCCGCTCATACCCAAATGTCTGATTCACCCCCCGAGAGCCCCCTAAGGACAGACTAAGCTCCTATTACTGCCATGCCACTTCACGAGAGGCATGCACCTGCTTTTACTAAGATTATTAAGAAGGAAGATGTTGAAGATGAGGTTCCGTACGCTCGTCTGGTAACTCTAGTAAAGAAGAAAGAGCACTCTGGTCTTTCTAATGCTCAAAAGAGAGCTAGTCGGGTCATGAAGGACCGGATTCTTTATACGCCTCTTGTTGTTCCCCAATTTTCAAATTGGGTGATGGAAACCTTGGCGAAGGAACAGGTAGTTGAATACTTGTCTGCCGAACCTCTGAGGTTCCACCCTCACATGGTTTCTGAGTTTTATGTTGGGATATGTATACTGAAAAGCATAATTGATTAAGCATTTGTATACTGGCTTTCATTATGTTGATACATTAAACAAATCTCGCTATCTGATAATGTGAACATACAACGAACTATAATATCCTTTTATCTCGTGGAAAGGGATGGCCATATGGTGTGTTGTAGATCACAAGAGGATCATATGGTTCGCTTGACCTAGCGAGATATAAAGAGTATCACAGCTGAGACGGTCCCTGGATAGGCTGTCGGTTTAAGCTGCGGCACATCAGTTCATAAGTGGGCTTATCCTGGCTACTTGATGTGTCGGTACATTCTTATGTATTGATGGGATCAACAGTGGGATGCGCCGTTCTCATTGACATATGAACGAGCCAGATCCCAATATACTTTCTTTGATCTGAAACCCTACTGAAGGATAAGGGGCACACATGAGTTGACGACACTTTGATTTGCTAGGGTGGCGAGTCTTACATGTACTCTCATATCTGCATCTTGGGTGTTGGCAATCTGTGTGGGGTCTGCTTAGTCTGGATGTATGGTAACATATCCGTTTCAGGATGGTGACATTCCCTGATGAGCTCACAAGGTTCTCTATGCTAAGTCCTGCAGGCTGAATGATTTGTTCAAGCATATGAGATAAAGGTTGAGTGGTATTATTCAGGAAATAAGAGATTAATTAATTCTGGTTGATTGTCATATAAACCAAATTAATTAATGAATGTCTGAAACCTTAAATATGTGGATCAAGTTAGTTTGGTGCAACCCGTTCCTAATAACGTGGTAATAAAGGGGCGAGTCAGTATTGTTACCGTGGTGAAGGTTAAAACAATACTTTATTAATTAATTAATGTTCTGGGTTGGACATGTGAGAATTAATTAATAAAAGAGGGCCCACTTTATTATTTGCATCTGATCCCTGGTCTGGCCCACACACTGCTCAAGCCCATTAGGGTTAGGGTTTTTCATTAAACCCTAACACTATAAATAGCCAAACCCTAGATCAGAATTGTATGTGATACACAATCTCAGTATACAGAGAGAGAGGGCGGCGGCTAGGGCATTCAGGAAGGAGGGATTTTTCTCTGATCAAATCCTCCGGCTGAATCAACTTGGTAGAATAATCCTCACCAGATTTCCAAGGAGCAAGGGATACAGATCAGAAGATCAGATCTGTAGGAACAAAAGGAGAGAGAGCCATCGATTTCTTCAAAGGGAAGAAAGCCATCGTTTTGTTCGTATTCCGCTTCAGATCTGAACGTTTCTTCACCGTTATCATACTCCGATCTGTCCTGTAGATCAAACGGTGAAAAAGGTACAAACCCTAATCCATCTTTGTACAATTAATATTGTAGGAGCATGCATAGGCCTCGCATGGTTTATTTAATTGTATTTATTTTTGATACCCTAAGAACGATCCTGCGAATTGAATAACAACTCGTGTTGTTAATCGTAGACTCAAACCCTACATTTTATGCACGGGCGATTGTAGCCAAAGATGACAAGTCTTTCAAAACCTCTGTTTTTGGAACAATCATAATGGTGAGTGCTAAGGTACTTGCGAAGAAGTTTGGGCTTCGCAACTCAGGCCCACATATCGCAAGCTACAAAGTCAACAAAACAGACGAAATGGAGGCTAGGTGAAAGCTATGGAAGAAGCCTGACCTGAAGCAAGAGATCCCTTGGAAGGTGGCAACACCAACCAATCAGCTCCAGGAGGATTACAGACTCCTTGCTGATCTTGTGATCAAGATGTTCCAATGCGACGTTGGGTCGTACTCGAAACTTTCTGCAAAGAAGTACGTCGTGATGATGGCGTTGGTGGATGGAATTCAAGGGAACTGGGTTGAGTTCTTCTTTGAGCGATGGTTGGACCATGCAAAGAAGAATGTGAAGATGAAGGAGAAGGGGACCTTCTTGTCCAACGTAAACTTCGTGCTGAAGGTCAGCAAGTTTATTAAAATTTACTTCCACAAAACCAAACTCGACAGGGGTGAGCCACTATCTCCTACTGATTACATTCCGCAAACCAAGAAGAAACCGGCTCCTGCAGATGCTTCTCTCCCATGTATTCTAAATGGCAAGTTAAATGTAAACCCCAAAGAACCCACATCTGAAGATGATGAGGATCCAGCAACACTAGCCACTCAATGGTTAGAGCAAGCAATCCTCTTAACTCCTGAAGAGATTGCTACTGCAAGGAAGGCAGCTGAGACAGAAAGGTGCTTCCAAGACCTTGCCGATATTGAGAAGCAAGGAGAGCTTCCTGCTGAGATACCCAAGAGGAAGAGATCAAATGTTGCTACACCTGAGAAGAAGAAGAAGAAGAAGAAGAAGAAGAAGAAGAAGAAGAAGAAGAAGAAGAAGAAGAAGACAAGGACACTTATCAAAGCTCTCATCTGCTGAGGAACCGGGGAAAGTAAGTCCACTCTCTGCTCAGCCTCTCTCTAAATGCCTAGAAGTCATAAGGTGAAAAGATAATAGCATAAAAGTAAACCGAGTATAGGCCGAAACCTTACAGCAGCACAGGGGCATACCCCAGGGATAAAAACAGACACCCGAGGTTCACAAACAGTGTGACCATCGGGACAAGCAATCTAACCCTGCAAATACAAGTACACGGGGCATACCCCAGTAGAAAGATGACATCTAAGCACACTATAAGGTGACCAGCCCAACAATGGCCCAAATCTCACACCTACCGAGATAACCCAACAGAAATCAACCACCCAAAACGATCATACCGATAGTAGTCCTGGGTCCGAAAGAGAAATGCCATCCTAACTAGGTCAGCACGACATCCCCCTTCATCACACTCAAAACCAAGCGATGTAGGCATACTAACTAGGTCAGCCCACCTACATCACACTATCGATATGATCACAAACCAACAGAAAACACAGAAGAGACCACTAATGGGTATTCCAGTCAAGATGAGCAACAACCTCATCTATCGGGAACACCGAGTAAAGAATACGAAAAACGTCCTCCTTAATGCCCTTCACAACTGCAGCGGCATCAAAGGGAGCACCATTAAAGACTTTCTTGTTCCTTGCATGCCAGATATGGTTCGCCGTGGCGGCCAGAGCAAGATAACGGGCTTTCTTCAAGACTTTGGACCAGCTCCTCTCCCGCAGGCACCACTTCAGCGCAGCTTCCACGGTCGATGTCCTATGCTTCAGTCCAAGCCACTCCCGCACATCCCTCCAAACCCGTGAGGTTTCCCTACATTCAAAAAAGAGATGCTTAGCGGTTTCATTAACAGAGTCACAAAGCTGACAGACCAAGGGCACATCATCACTTAAAAAGCACATGCGGTCCCTAGTCTTAAGCCTGCCATGTAAAATAAACCAAAGGGTAATAGAAAAACGAGGAGGGATAGGAGACTTCCATATGGTCTTGTGCCAAAAGCGCCGAGTCCCCTTAATCCTCCAAAACTCGTAAGCCCCAGTCACCCCTTTCTGAGCGAACATCCTATCAAGTAGTCTGCCCGCACTCTCCGCATCCCCTGAAGCAGCCTGCAAAAGAGAATCACGAAGAGTAAAAATCCTCTTCAAAAACACAGAGTCTCGAGAGTTAATATTAAAGGTCCATAGATCATCTCCCCTCAAGTACTCCGTGTGGACCCAGCGAATCCACAATGAATCCGTCTTCTTATGTATATTCCAGAGCACCTTCGTGAAAAGGGCATCATTCCATTTCTTCACATCATGAATACCCAGACCCCCCTCCTCCTTTGGGGTGCAGACCGTCTTCCAGGCGACAGGCGAAGACTTAGTTCCCCAAAGGAAGGTCCTCACCAGCCTGTTAATCCGATCAATCACACCCTCCGGAATCGGAAGGACCTGAAACCAATAGTTCTCCACCCCCTGCACCACAGCTCTAATCAATTCCGCCCTACCTGCAAGAGATAAAGAACTATTAGACCATCTCCGAATAAGCCCCGTAATCTGATCAATCAGGGGAGAATATTGATCATTCAAAAGGTTGTGAGAAGCAAGAGGAAGCCCCAGAAACTTGATCGGCCAAGTCCC